>APFE030177439.1:7913-105488 GCA_000404065.3 Pinus taeda
GTAGATCATTCTGATCGATCTTTAAATTATGCAATTAGGAACCTGCGTGTAGCGTGTGTGATTGTTGCTAGACCCGTGTTGGGCTAGTGGGATTGCCTCTGTCCGCAGAGGGGATTTACTAGTTCAACACCACTCATGGTCTCATTTCTCCCACACCTGTTGATTGATTAGGTTGTGGGGGCTATTATGACCTCTACAAGACCCAACACATTCGTGTATGGTGGAGCCATGTGAATTTATCCTAATGGTATAAAAGAAATACCCTAAATGTCTAGATGTTGTTTGAGAAGGTTCATCATAGAAATTTGAGGCCTAAAATGGGTCTTTTAAAGAAAGTAATAAAACAATAGGTTTTTTTTGTAGGGTGAACATCTGTGGAGGGATCTGAACCTTGATTATTACAATTTACATATTAATTCATGACATGACAATCGCCAATTATGCTACCTCCAGTGGGAAATAAAATAATATTTAGATAATAAAATAAGAGATGTATTTCCAAAGGGGAAATAAATAAAACTATTATTTTTAATCATGTTTTCAACTTATATCCTTACATGTTTACCCAATTTCAAGTGTAGGCACTTATGCATGTGGAATAAAATTATGCATCATTGAATACGCACTCTATATGCTTTTGATATACCCATAATGAAATAAATTGGAAATACATGAAAAACACATTGCAAAGTGGGTACTTGTTGGATGTGGAACTTTAATTCTACATCCAATGCATGCCTAACTTAAATTTGAGTAAACATGTAATGAGGTGAGTAAAAAATACAATAAAAAAGTAGTTCTCTTTCTTTTCCTCCAAAACTATTTAACTTTATGGTTGATATCATCATAGTTAATTATATTGATTTCTTTGATAGCACATTTTTTGTTTTGAAGTCCATTTTTTATCTCAAAATTTGTCCTATGGATCTCCATTGTTAATTTTCACATTGACTTCATGATTTTCAAAGATATACTAACATGGATTAATGCATCATTTGATACAAATTTATGAAGGGAATGAAATGATATACACATTCATAACCAAAACACAGAGATACAATGAAACTTGGCTTCTAGTAATAAATGGAAAATGTTGAAACTATGTATGTGCATAGTGAAAATAAATTAGCTAGAATGGTGGTAGCTTATCTATAAGAAGAGATGTGACAGTTATGTGCATTCATTTAACTATGTTACAATGAGGCTTAGAGGCCTTTTTATCATAAATAAGTAATGAGAAACCATAAACATCCAAAACCCTAACCCTAGGAGATGAAGCGCCAAAGACTTTTGGGCCTTAATGGGGTAAGTTGGAACGTCAATGTCTCAGGGTTGTAACTTTGGCATACGATTTGCATTTGGTGTGTACGATGGCCTATTATAAAGGTCTATTTGAGAAGTACATTTTCCAATTGTTGACGGTAGTATATGACTATCATTAACTTGTCTCCAAAAAATAGGCCATTTAAGGCCCCAAAACGGCCCCAAAAGTTCAAGACCTAAAATCTACCAAAATATAAAATTTGTGTTGTGAGCCAGTGGAATAGGTGGGCGGCCACCAATATCCACCTAGATCAGTCCTCCCTCCTTAGAAATAAATGGTCTCCATTGCATTGAGTGCCTCCATGAGATGGGGAAATTTCTGTTGAAATCCCTAGCGAGCCACTTGCCTTAGTGTAGGAGTTGGTATGCTTTGAAAATTCGATACAACTAGATCCTCTGTTGGCAAGTTCTCCTAAATTATCTTTTTGTACATGATCTGATCAATAGTGGCATGTTTAATGCAATCTCAGTTGATATCTGTTGGTGTCAGTTGCTCTGCAATTTCTGGTGTGTCCAATAATGGTGGAAAGTATGGTCAAAGGCAGTCCACATTGAACACTAGGTGTAGGCCAAGGAAGGGGAGGATACTTAGCTCAAAAGCATTTTCACCCATATCCTTGGTGATGGTTTAAGGTCCATAACAAAGTGGTTGAAGCTTATGATGTGCCCCTGCAAGGCATTCCATCTGCAAATGCAACCAAACCTTGTCTCCCACTTGAAACTTGTGTGGCACTAGGTGTTGATCATGGTATTGTTTGTAATTAACATTGGATTTTTGCAATATATCATGGACCGATTGACATACGTGATGAATTTATTCAATAAACTTGATAGCTTTGTCAGCTTCAGATTGAACATGTGCAAATTCTACCAATGTAGTTGCAAGGGGTGCTGTGACAACAATGGGATCCAATGGTTGAAATCTTAAGCCCACTTGAAAGGGGTTGTGGCCATTTGAGCTATGGAGAGCCCTGTTGTAGTTGTGTTGAACATAAGGGAGACCTTCATCCCATGTTTGTATATTCTTGGAGTTGTACATGCGCAAAATGTGCATGACCATCTCGTTGACGAATTTTATTTGGTCATCATTCTAGGGTGGAAGACAATTTATTTCATGGGCTTGGTGTTGAAAAATGACTAGAGGCTTGACCAAGATGCACTCATAATCCTTCTATCTCGATTTGATATGATGGTTTGTGGGATCCCAAAATGTACCAACACTTGTTCGAAGAAGAGCTTAGTAGTGGTTTCTGTTGTGATATTCTTCTTACAGGTAGCTAAAAATTCTATCTTATAAAATATCTCAACAACCATAAACACATAGTCACTACCATGTTTGGTAGAAGTAAGGTTAAACATATACTCCATCGAGATGGATTCCCCAAGCCGGTTAGGAGTAGGTAGAGGGTGTAGAAGCCATACTTTTTAATGGTTGGTTTGTAAATGACGCAGGTGGTGCAAGATTTGATATACTTTCCAAAATCATGTTGAAGTTTTGTCCAATGAAAATACTTTTGTAGTACTATCACTTACTATAATGTGCCTCCCAAACCAACTTGGCATGCTCACTTGAAGGAACACAAAGTTGTCCTAGGTAGCACAATAATGCATCCTGGAGGTGGATATCTAGAACTTTCTTGCTTGCCATCAACATCTGGTATGTCACACTGAATTCTGAGTCACTATTGTATAATTGTGTCCATCCAGAGGTCTTGTGTCCATAAGAGTTGAGAATTGTGGTTAGTGCCAAAACCGGGGGCCGAATAAGGTAGATTGTGACATGCTTGGTGTTATCCTTCTTGTATTTGATGTTCAAATGGAATTATTGCATGTATGTGGACCATCTTTTATGACGATCATTTTGTAATTTCCCCTCTCTCGCATAATGGTTCATGAGTCATAGAGACAAATGTTATGGTTTAAGATGAGGTCGAGGCCATATATATTGTTCTTATTTGAATATCATCCTTGAATGTGTGAGGATTTGAGTTTTATTGTTGTGTCCTTCCACCTTGTAAACAATGCATTAGTTGTCCCTTTTTCCTTGACTAATTGATCTTGTATTACAATTGTGCCACTTCCTGCCCCTACCTCCACCCCTTCCCTCCTAAATTCCACATTGCTTGCTCTAACAATCAAGTATTGAAAAATATGATAATAATTTTGAAAGGGAATGATGGAATCTCCTCACCTTTTTCCCTACTTTTTGGTAGTAGTAAGTGTTAGACCAAACCAACCAATCGAGTCAATTTGTTATGTTCACATAAAGAAACAATAAGACCATCAAGAAAATGGGGAACTCTCCACCTTTAAAGTAGTGAATATAAGTAATACATGATAATCTTAAAAGTATCATGTCCTCCAAATAGAGGTAAGGTGGGTTTGATGGATTGATATTATGATTAATAATGAACATTACAAGGAGGTGAAGGTGTTACACTACGATATCTCTTTAAGGTCATCATCATAGTCCAAGGAGTCAATCCTCATTTATGAGGGGAAGTAGTGAGGAAATTGAGTAGCAGAGACAATTGTGTCAAGGGAAATGAACTTGTCAGTGAAAGATGGAAAATGGACGAAGACACCATGAGAGCGATCACATATAGAATTGAGAAAAGAAACATAGGAATGGGTTAACAAAGGAATAGAGGAACACACATAAACCACCCATATAAATGATCCCTATATTACCTATGCTTTACATAAATGGCATGCATAACCCACACATACATGATGCACTTATAATGTACACATATAAGATGAACACATGCATGACCCATGCACATAAACAACACGCATAACCCATTCATATTAGAAACTCACCTAAACCACACTCACAAGAGATGAATTTAACACACACTTAAATGACACATCTAGTGCACACAAAAAAATGACGCTCCTATACTACTCATATAAATCATGCACCTAACCCATGTGCAGAAGATAGGGTCCTAACCCACACATATAATTCCATGCTTAACCCACACATATCTGACAGAAATATTAAACAATGCACCTAATTCACACAAGTGAGTGATACACCTAATCCACACACATAATGACACATATAACCCAAGGACTTGATGGAGGCACATAAATGATATGTATAAATGAAAAAAATACCTAAGTGATCCATTTATACATGATCAACCCACACACCTAAGAAACTCGCCTAATCCATGCACACATATGACAACATGCATGCATAACCCACTCATTATAGAGCAAAATTCTAGAATAAAGATGTCATTTTAGAAACATATAAAATTAAATACATCGTATAGGATCCATTTATACATGATCAACCCACAAACCTAAGAAACTCGCCTAATCCATGCACACATATGACACACATGCATGCATAACCCACTCATTATAGAGTAAAATTCTAAAATAAAGATGTCATTTTAGAAACATATAAAATTAAATACATCGTATAGGTAACAATCACAAGAGAAAGAAGTCCTATAATCCATAGGATTAATAGCACTCTCAATGTTAGTACTATTGTGAAAGGTGTTCATACATCACTTTATAATGATTTCATTTTCATTATAATCCATATGTGTTACTTTATTTTCTAAATAAATAACAACATACCTTTTATAAACAGACACAAATAAATGAACCATCTAACCCACACATATTATTAATGACAAAACTAACTTACACATACGAAACACGCCTCATGCACATAAATATCCATTTTACCCTTGCAAATAAGAGATATACCAAAACTATAAATATAAACAAGACGGGCTGCGGGGCAGCTAGTCCCTGCCCCAGCCCAATAGTCAAACAAAAAGTCCAACCAAATCTTTAAGCAGTGTGTTTGTTAGGTTGCAAATAATTGTCGTCTGAGGAAGTCCAGTCAATCAAACTATTATCTACGCCCAGACAGAGGAGAACCACAATCTGAGGATGGAAACGCTGCAGCTCACTTGCAAACAGAGCTGCAGCACAGGTCGATTTTCAAGCACTGTGTTACACCTGCTGTGAACATTGCTCACATGTACAATGATTCTCGCATCAACAATGATAAATGGCTTCTTCGCATCATCGTAGTATGCAGGAGAGACTGTGGAGCTACGATAGTTTACCCCATGCTCATTTGAAAACCTGTTTTCTGTATTGTGTAGTAGACGGCAGGCAGTGGTGTCTGAACCATCACTTCATGTAAGTGTCGAAAGAGCTAAAACTGGTATCAGGAAAATGGATCTAGCAGCACTTCCGGCAAGGGTTTACAGTACAAGCTCTCCACTCAGAGCCCTGGATTGCCCTATATGTTTGTCAAAATTCATGGAAGGAGAAAAGGTGCGAGTATTACCAGATTGCTGTCACAGTTTCCACGGGGATTGCATAGATGCATGGCTTATTTCCAAACTCTCGTGTCCTTCATGTAGAAAATCTTTGCTTCATGTAGGGCTAAAGAAACCAGTAGGGGTAACTTTGCCAGCTGCCGAGGCAGACGAAAGAGCCGGAATGGATGTTAGCAAAAGACACGAGTCCTTTGGTTGAGACATTCCACAGCTCTGCCGACGACGCGACAATGGCAGTTTCTTCATCTTAGGAATCCATGGACTTGGAAACAGGTAATGACTGCGAAAATGGGCTGAAGTTGGAGGGCAATATCCCGAAGCCAGAATGTTAATGTTCTGTCGAACTGGGCGTAAGAAAAATCTCTAGAACATACTATCTATACGTGGATATAGTATATAGTATAGCTTTTTGTCTCAGATGTAAAGGAGAAAACTCAGTGAATGTATTTTTTTTTAACAATGAAGAAAGCGTTTTTTTCTAATAAAAAAAAATGTATTGGATAAGGATGCGTAATTAGCATGTGTATGTCACATGATGCAAGGTTTCATATTACTTTGAACACTATTATGGAGACCATGTTTTCCGAAGATTGTTGAACTAACTAGATTAATGGCTGCGAGAATAGACAAGAACTGAAGAAAATGAATGATTTTCCAGACTAGCATGTAATAATTTTAGAAAAGTAAGCCTGATCGGTTTAACTCATTTTTCTTTTAACCAACCCCGCTGGTTATGCTGTCTTCTTTTTTCTTGTTTTCTTATCAAACATTGCAGAGTATTTGAGACTCAAAAAGCTAAGGTCAAAACAATCAATCAGTTCCCATATCTATATCTTTGTCATTTTCACTAGCCGAACATATAGAATATTTCACGTGCAATGCTCGTATTTATGTCGCTTCTCAAAAAGATGAGTCATATCGTAAATAATAAACGAATTATTCCGTGTGGATATGAAACAAAGTGGTATTGTAACCTGAACTATAAATGGTGTAGAATTTAGTTGTATATATAAAATTAAATTTAAATGTAGTAAATTACAAACATGGCTTAAGGGTGCATGGCTAGACAGTAAGATTTTCCCTAACGCCGTAAAGACTTCAAACATTCAGAGTCAAACATTGAACAAAACGCCACTTGTTAGTCTATTATACATTACCACCAGCTCAAGCATAATGCATGAGCGAAACGTGGCGCAGGACAACCGTGACAAGTACGTGAAGGTCCCTCTCATCTGTCTCATTTGCAAATCGAACCAGGCATCAGAATTCCATTCACTGTTCATCTGGGTTCATCCAGCACGTTGAGGGGTTCACACTACTGAGTTGAGACCACATTGTCAATCCCCTGCACAGAGTTATGTTTGTGCCCATTTTCTGAAACTGTTATTGTGCGCTATGCAGGCGTAGCGGTCGTGGGATCAGGTGAAGTTCAGACGCAGTCTCGTGCTGGTAATCTCATGAAAATCTTTTACTTGCGAAGATAACATTAACAAATTTCCTCAGCGTTAGCCAATAGCAATTTCCATTATTGATAGGGAATCGTTCAGAGGGAGTTTTTTCCATTATTTTAATGGCCCACGAGAGCTACAAATAGGCTTTAATGGGGACGATTCTTCTTCACAAATGGCAGCGAAGACTAACAGTAATCACTGTGGGTAGTAATACCTGTTGCCGATTCTTAGGTTTCTCTTAATATATGGTTCTGTTTCTTGCTCTGAACCCGCTTAATATCCTGGAGACAATACAATTTGTGGCACTGTGGGCATATTGGGAGCTGTGAGACTGTTCGATATGCGCAGGTCGTATAGATTTCTTGAATCGTTATGAGCAACGAAAACAGACCACGGACGTAGATGCATGTGTATATGGCTTATGACAGAGGCTGAGGTCAGTGAATCTCGGAGGTTTAGATTGCGTCTGGCAGGCCGTTTTCCCGCAGCGCCAGCACTGGTTGCCCCGAGCCAGCCCCAACGCAGAGCGCTTTGAACCCGGAACGAAGGAAACCCTGCTCGCTAAGCTTCTGAAAGATCGCGGAGTAAAATTCCACCTCCTGTCTCCACGCCTTGCTCGCCTAGATCTTCTTTGGGGTGTGGGATTCAATCCCTATACGCACAGAGGATCTGGGTTTGTAGAGGGAATCAGTCTTGGAGACCTCGGGGTGTTTGGTATTGTTGGGGAAGGAAAGAAATGAGATCCTCCGGAACGGCAATTTGCAGGCCTTGAGTACTGCCAAACGCAACAAGCAACTGCAAAACCACCGATAAATCTAGGGGTTTTAATGTTCTCAGAGATGTGTCCATGCCACAAATAATGATAAAGTCCTGCAAGCTGCCTCTAGACGCTGTCTCCAGATGCGCGGCCATACCAAAACCTGGGCGGTCCAGCGTCCTCGGAAATCAATGAAGGACTTTACAGGTATGTATATATATATATACCTATCTTACCAGAGAAGCTAAATGAAATTGAGGTATATATTCGTTGAATATTGCACTACATTTTCGGATTGCTATTTGTAGAAGCGATGTAATGTTGTATACACTCCGAGTTTCACAATCTTTTACCTATTTAACATTTCGCAATTTAATTTGTTTCATACCGTTCGGTGATGGTAGATCAATGTTATAAAGAAAATTATTGAAAAACTTATTTTTATCGCTAGATAGTGCAGCAAGTCATGATTATTAAAAGCAGAAATAATGAATGGTACTAGCCCTATATTACCTTCCTGCAACTATGCCAAATTATTGCGAATAGATGCCCCATTTGCAGTACTTGTAACAACATATCGCAAGTAATGTCTGCAACAAAATTTTAGAGAAAATCTATATCGATTAGATTAAATTAACAAATAGCGGAGAAAAATATATAAAAAGAACCTTATTGGATTGTTAGCTGCGATTCCCCTGTCTATGACATTGAATTCCCGTAGAATTTTTGGTCTCAAAGTAGTGAGCAGGATATTATCATAAAATCTTACCGCAAAAGTTGAGAATATTACTTGATGTCACCGTTGCATTTGTGCAGGAATTGGAGAACGCCGCATGACTACCTGGAGAACGAGCAGCTAATTAGTATAAAGTATAAATCATTGCAAGTTTAAAAAAAATGGACAACCTAGGGAAGGCAATGCAATTTGATGAATGTATGGAGAATGGTAACGGTGCCAACAGAGTCGTCAGGAATGAGCTTAATCTGCATATTCATATCTGCGAGCTTAATCTGCATATTCATATATGCTCTCGGAAGCAAACCCTGCACCTGAAAACACAACAACATCAATGAAACTGCATGTTGTATTTTGGGTCGTCGTCCTCGTTTTTATGGCGTGGAATCAGAACATGCATGCAGACACATGGCAACAAGTGGCAGCAACTACAACATAGAACTTAACCTACACTTCCCTGTAAAATGTTAACATTATATGTTAGGGAACTAATGCTATCTTTGCGATAGCATTACTTCAGGCGGGCGACACTCCGTTAATTAAAGCAACTGCTTTCCTAACTTATTCCTAAGTTTTCAGATGGTATACCTCGTACTGAGGCCAAATAAGATGAACAACGCTGTCATTGGTTAAAAGCACCTGGAAACATAAAATATGGCATAATATAACGCGGAACTTTGGTTTAAGGCAAAAGAATTTTATTGGTTGCCGGGCCAAACTAATGCCCACCAACCAAAACTAATTGCTATAGTCCCTGCCAGGCAGAAGGCAAGGACTAATAATGGACAAAACTAAAACATAAAACATATAAGTGATTCACATAAACAACACACCTATGCTCCGAAAATAAAAATAAAATTAAAAAAACCAACATACACAACTAAATGGATAATGGTGTGAAACATATCCATCAATAATTATGAGTTACACGTATACCACATATCCACTTTTATTTAAGTCCTCTCCTTTACATATGTGTCAAATCATAGTCCCATCTTTTGTTGACTAATGATATTTTGTGCTTCATATTATTACTATTTTGAGTAATTGCATCGTTCTCACTTCACATTTTCATCGTGTTTATGTTGAAGTTTGGAAAAACATAAACTATAATGTCTTAGGTGGGGTCTTCACCTCAGGCTCCCTCCCACATATATAAAGGGTGGCAGATTGCTAATGTATAACTATCTCATCTCAACTCAATTTTCCTTTACATACATTGAACTAGGTGTTTAGAGGCTTACGTATATTCAACGGTATTTTAAACTCAATTGTTTAGAGGCTTACGTACATTTAACTGTATTTTTTTAATTTGTTTTTTGTTTTTGGTAATATTTTTCTTTATGTGATTTACGTGGAAGCTCTACTTATCATTATTATTATAGATCACAGAAACCTCAATTCAACCTACTTTCTTACTTACCAAGCGATTGAATAATGCAAAAAAACCCAGGGATGATATAATCCTGAGTAACAAGGGGCTCAAAATGTAACGCTCGTTTACCACAGGTATATAAGTCGTCGCAATACTCCAAACCTTTGTTATACAGTCCATGGATATTTCAACAAAACGCCAAACCCAACTCCCGTGGTCTACCAGTATCTCTCTCTTTGCCCCTACAACCGCTCATCGGATTTTGAAAAACCATCGACACGGTGGGCGCCCCTGGTAAATAATTCACATCAAGAATCTAATTCATTTCTTCTTGGCCGTTCAGGTTCAATCTCCAACGCATCATCCGAGTTAGGAAAACCAACAACCACGGTGGGCGCCCCTGGTAAAATAATCCCCATCGGGAATCTAATTCATTAGTCATTTCCCTACAGGTGGAAATGAAAATCTTTATCCTACCTGACTCCAATACGTGACAGAAAATGGTTCAACCACGGTTCACATATTTTCAACCCGGCTTCATATATTGGACTCGTCCTGTGTCAGCTCTATATATCTACTCATTTTGTGCCGCTAAGTTCATGAACATGGTACTCAATTCTTACCAGAAATTTGGTTAGGGTGGTCCTCTTAGACGTTAATGCCATGATGTTACTCCGCAGTTCTACTCACGAGCTGAATTCGCTATTTGGACTTCAATTGAATTCGCGCAGTTCTGTTCAGCTGACCCAATTGCATGTTATTGGCAATGGCGATGCTCAGTTGTTTCATCACGATGTACTCCCCAGATTCGAAAGGACGCTGTCTGAAGCTCATTTACATAACCCCTTATCGAATGCCAGTTTAAGGAGGCTGGGGATAAGGTCCGGGTCCGGAACTTGGGAACTTTGTAGAGAGCTCTCCAGAGAAAATTTTGTGAGCAATGTTGCATTGGATGAGGCTCTGAAAGAGGAATTTGATGATTCTGATACTCAAATTTCAATTGGGTTTCAAAGTGCCAGTGACCCACAGGAGGAATGTCGAGGAAAAAACATAGCAGCAATTGGAGTCCATGCAGGTGAAGAAGGGTCTTTTGTCTCCGGAAGGAGGAAGGATGATTTGATGAGTGGCGCGATATTTGCAGGCACTGGAGTGGCTTTGGTGTGCGATAGGCTTGATCTTGGGACTAAAACTGCGACGGCTTCCGGTAATGGAAGATTTGGAGGTGAAGATGGGAGTGGAGGTGGAGATGGAGGTGGAGGTGGGTGCGGAGGCAGAGGAGACGGGTCTGGATCAGATTCCAGTGACATAGATGCTTACTATAAGAAAATGCTGCGGGCAGATCCGGGCAACCCACTTCTGTTAACTAATTATGCTAGATTCCTGCAGGAGGTTAGAATCGAGGAATCTGAACTGCGTTTATGTTGTTATATAACTAATCATCAAAGTGTTCTTGACTGCATATCATTCATCATCTTATATATTAAAGACACTCAATTTTTATAAAATGTATATTCTTACATCATAATTTATAATCTGTTGCCTTTGTGTGTATTTAGGTCCAGCATGATCTGGAAAGAGCCGAGGAATATTACAGGAGGGCCATGTTAGCCAGTCCGGGTGATGGAGATGCCCTCTCTAGTTATGCCAATCTGATATGGGATGTTCATAAAGATGCACCTCGCGCACAATATTACTATGAGCAAGCTGTAGAGGCTGCTCCGGATGACTGGTAAGTATCTTTCCTGTTTCTTCAGTGGTTTCAGCCAATTATGTATACATTTATGTGTAAGGGTTTATGCTCTGTTTCCCTTGTTACCTCCATCGTTTTCTTTACATTTGATCTTATTTAGATATTGATGTTGAGATGATACCTGCTATTTGCAGTCGTTCTAGTCAGTCTAGGGATGATGGCTAGATAGGATCTGGTCTAGTTTGTCATTATGATGATTCTAGAACTTACAAATTTAATCATCTCAAGTTGGGTAAAAAAGGAGGGAAACTTTACATCATAAAAGTGGATAGATTCGTGGATTTTAATATATGCAACTATTTAACTGATGTTATCTCACTGTTGGCTCGATTCTGCAGCAATGTTCTTGCATCCTATGCTCATTTTCTATGGGATGCAGAAGATGATGAAGAGGATCCGGCATCCCCTCACCATTGTGGAACTGCGACTCTGTAGCTACCTGATCGCATCAGAGGGCAATTTGATCTATATGAGCAGAGTCATTAAAGTTGCCAGACCACTGTGATCTTGCCATTATCAGTACTGCAGTTCAGATTTTGGTAATTACAATCCTAGGTGATATTTAGCATGGTGCATTTGAAGAAAATATTGTAAGTTGGGGATTCATGTATGTGGTATCGTTCTGCCCTGCAAAGCATTAAGACATATCCTCTCCCTTGATCTGTTTGTTGGTAGTGGTGCTTATGAACACATGGACTGCCCTGGTTACACCTCAAGGTGGGCCAAACGAATGGAAGCCAAGGTGATGGGGCCTTGGTAAAATCAAGTGGTCAGCTGAAGAAGAAGAAGGGGGTCATATGTGGATACAAATGCTCTCTCTATTGGCAAGTCAAGAATGGGGTCAAATGTGGCTACAAATGCTCTCTCAGATGGCAGGTCACGTCCATTGAAATGCATCCAGGATCCCAATTCAGTGGCATGTTGACGGTCTTATGCCAGTTGATGCGACAACCTATAGCCAGCCGGTGCAGACCTTTGACGCTATGTATATATAGAAGCGTGGAGTTATATTGACATATGTTAGAACTAAAAAAGACTTTTGAAGTCATAATAACAACTCTATGACCTAAATGTGGAATTTTGTTTTGGAAAAGAGCCTTTATACATGTTTGGCAGCCTTTAAAAAAATAGGAAATCGCAAAGATCAATGAACAAGAAAGCATAAGAGTTTTTATTGAAATTACTTATGGAGCAGTTCAACAGTTTCAACAACAAATTACATTTTAATATCTAGATCTTTAATGTAAGAATAAAACAAGGCCGCATAACTAGTTCCTTACTGTTTAATTTAATTATTGAAAATTGAAAAGTATAAACCAATTTAATTATTGAACATAGAAAGGTATAAATCAATTTTTACATTTGGATATGAGTTTAATGTTTTGGTTTAGTATCCATTTTAATTAGAGAAAGTTTGTGTTTGATTCTCCAATCAATGTATCCAGTGTATGTATCATGAGAACAATGTATTGTCTTACAAAACCAATGGAAGTTTTTTTTTTTTTTAAATGTCTTTATCTAAATTTTTAATTAGGGATCCTTATCCATTAAAAAAATATGTTACATTTGATTTCCCAAGTGGCATATCTTTATGTCACAAAACTACTTGAGTAGGCAATGGTTAAGAACATGTGCTTTCCTCATAAGAGGTTGCAAGTTCAAATTTAGAGTGGTTAGGTATGTACACCTTAAATATATTACATTTGATTTCCCAAGTGGCATATCTTTATGTCACAAAACTACTTGAGTAGGCTTAATGGTTAAGAACATGTGCTTTCCTCATAAGAGGTTGCAAGTTCAAATTTAGAGTGGTTAGGTATGTACACCTTCCTAGATTTAGTAGTCAGATCTTGCACAAGAGATAGGTCCCTTGTCTCACACATAAGAGAGTCTCATAAGCCAATTTGATGTAGGCTTGGCTATAAGCTTAAAATCATTACCGTACCAATGAATAAAAATGGATACTTTGTTGAATTCTTTCATTTATTTTTGAATAACATCCTTATATCTATTAATAAAAGATCTCATCATTATAACAAATTACACTCAAGTGTAATATATTTAATATGTTAGAGAGGGAAGTTAGGTTTTTAACTTGAACAATGTTTTTATTAATAAATGAAATTGTGCAATTAATTAAATTTTATTTTTACAAACAAGTTAATAAATAAATAAACTTACACTTTTCCTTATAAATTATTTTTGGCAAATTATAATTGTGAGAATTTTTACATTTTTTCACCCATTTTAAAAACAATCTAAATAATGAAAATTTTTAAAATGTTGATAAATTATTAAAATATAATTTTATCTTACCAAAAAAACCATTAAAAAGAATAAATTATTTAATATATTATAAATAATTTAAATTATATAATATATTATAAATAATTTAAATTATATAATATATTATAAATAATTTAAATTTAATTTTCAACCTATTTATATTTGAGAAATTTGGATCATTCTCGAAGTGATCAAACCTTGAGCTAATATAACTAATATAACATTCACCGATGGGATCTACGTTTGGCCAAGTGAAATGACCTTTTGTTTGTACGTGGGGGTTGGCAAGTTGACCAAGAAAATAGAGGCCATATGTGGTGAGGTTTGGAGGCATATGGGGATATGATGTGAAATTCACTTGAACAAATGGGTTAACATTTAAGTCTTTTGTACTATACGAAACTCAAACCTCACAAATTTGACATTTAATGTAACCCTCATAGACTTGAAATTCAATGTAAGTGACATTAGTTTGTTACTAATCAGTATAGGATGGTACATGGTCATCATTACCTAATAAGACTCTAAAAATTACAACTAATAAGACTCTAAAAATTACAACTAATCAAAATGGAGAAAAAACAAAATTAAAATAGTTTATAAAGTGAGCTTTGTAAAATGTTTTTAATTTTTTTTGTCAGACTTAAATTAATTTTTTTGTTGTTAAAAACTTGAGTTTAAGTTATTTAATTTGTAAAATTCTAGTGCTCCAGGAATTTCTTAGATGAATAGTCTTTTTCACGACAATAATCTAGCAGAGATTTTTTAAACCTTGAGTTTAAGTTATTTAATTTGTAAAATTCTAGTGCTACAAGAGTTTCTCAGAGTGCTGACTTGTTACTGTAATCCATAAATTTCTTTAGCATGTGGATTTTATAATATTGGGAATTTTTGTATTGGACCATAAACAAAATACAATGAAATACAATGAAAGACATAGTCTAATTTATAGAGGAATAGTCTTTTTCACGACAATAATCTAGCAGAGATTTTTAAAATCTCGAGTTTAAGTTATTTAATGTGTAAAATTCTAGTGCTTTAGGAGTTTTTTAAACGAATAGTCTTTTTCATGACAACAATCTAGTAGAGTTCTTTTAAAACTTGAGTTAAAGTTATGTAATCTATAAAATTCTAGTGCTCCAGGAGTTTTTTAGAGTGCTGAATCTGTTTATGCATTCAAAAATATATTTTTAAACAACAAAAAATGTATCGCAATATTACTGTGAAAAATATTATTTAATCTATAAGCTAGAGAACGTCTATAGTGAAAAGATTAAAAGTTAAATTAAATTAAAACCTATAATTATATTCGTTGGAAATTCAAAGTTCATATAACTAGAATCACAAAAAACAAAGGAAAATAGCTTGAACTACGATAATCAAGTTAAAAAGTAATGATACTAGAATTAAGGGGAGGTTTTCATGATCATCCAAAGGTAGGGCCCCAACGAACAATTATGAGATGGACATCAAATGGTTACACAAACTCTCGTTCATCATTGGGAGGATCCTAGGGCTTAGGCTCTTAAAAAATGGTTAGGTTCGGGTTAGCAATATGTTGTAGTGGTTACAACCACCCTCCAAAATTTTGCCTTAGCTTCATTTTGGAGCCTCCCTACCAACCATCTTCACAAAATGTCTTACACTGTCAAGTACATATGCTTCATTGGTTTTTCAGCAGCTTGCCATCCTGTTCATGTTAGTTTGCTTCACTCCCCTCACAGGCTGCCACTCCAGGCATGGGCTTCACTCCCCTCACAGGCTGCCACTCCGAACATGGGCTAGTTGCTAGCTGAGCAACTCCCTCAGAAAATTGCGCAATCCTGGAGGGGAACCAACCTTCCCTCTAGAAATTGTGCAAATCTATTGGGCTCAGAAATTGCGCAATGCAGTCATACAATCTTCCTTGGGAAAATTGCACAATCTGGCCCAGCATTGTAGCTCAGCCCAGAAATTGCGAAAATCAGTTATACAGACTACTAAGCTCCAAAATTGTGCCGAGTAGTCAGACAGGCTTCCTTGGAAAAACTGCGCAATCTGGCTAACACTGTAGCTTAGCCGAGAAATTGCGCAATTCTGGGCAACAATCACCTGCTCCCAGAAATTGTGCAATCCCTCTGAGACAGTCAACCCAACTCCTCATAGAAATTGCGCAATTCTGGGCATCAGTCACCTGCTCCTCCCAAAAATTGCGCAATCCCTATGGGACAACCAACCTAGTTCCTCTCAGAAATTGCACAAATCCCTCTCTCAATCAAGCAGGCTGTTGCATGTGCCTTTAGGTTGACCGGTTCCCTTAAGGACTGAGCAAAACTAATTTGCATGCATGGGCTGCTCTTCCCAAAATAGAAAAAGGAAGCATGCAAAAGGCATCCCTAGATATAGGGATATATTCTTAGCAGCTTGAGGTTACATGCAAAGCTCATTTTATAAACCTCTCACCAAGTGTCATTTTTTCCTAGATTTGTGGCATGCGCGTCATAACCTTGATCTTATCAAAACTTATGAATTGGACGCTGCAAATCTCATTCCTCACATTGATCTTATAGCTCTGACATCCCACATTGCATCTAGGAGTCTCTGGCACTTTCAACTTAGCTGTTTCAGGGTAAGTCTGCTTTTCATGTCTTATGCTGCGTTTCTATCACTTTTTGTGTTTCGTTTTGTGTGAGTGTTGTCTGCTTGATTTCAATGAGTGTTTTCTTTCATTTTAATGTATGTTAGCTCGTAGAAGCATCGTTTCAGTTTTCGTTCACATCTCACTACTGTCACATGCATGACACTGTTTTTGCACCGATAGTCACCGTTACGGTGACTCGCTTCATACACATGCATGCTTTCCTGTTTTCTGAATCCTGCACTTACTGTTTGAATGCATGATCATTCACTTTTGTTTACACTCAGTATCACCATGCATTCAAACTTCTCATGTTTTCAATCGCCCATCGGCAGGTCTGGGCTGCCTTAGCTCGAACCTTGCCTTGCCTGGCTAGCATTGCACATTTTTGGAAGTGAAGGATCTGCCTTCCCTTCAGTAATTGTGCAAGTCTGGCCTAGCACTAACCTCTAGGCTTGCATTGTGCAATTCTGGGAGGCAGTGCCTTACTAGCCCTAGAAACTGCACAATGCAGTTTACTCGTTTGCATGTCACTACTGACTGAAATTGCGCATTGCGCAGTTTCAGTCCTCAGCAGGTGAGGCTTGACTGTGCATTGCGCAGTTCCAGCATTCAGTCAACTTCTCGACCGCTTGGACTGTGCCTTGCGCAGTTTTGGTAGTTAGTCTCCCAGCCTCCCGGTGAAAATTGCGCAATCTTCACAGACAGTCACACAGGTATGTTGCATGTCATTCCTCCAATTTGTTTTGGTTTTCGACTAACAGATTGCCTGTCATGAGTGTTGCTATGTCTCCAGGTATCACAGATGTTCGTCTACCTGTCAGCAACACAAGTACAATGGCTTCAAGGAGAGCAGAGTCGATGACACCATTTAGAGCACAACTGGGGATGCATTCGATCAAGTGTCTATGAACTTGCCTATCTATGAAGACATCAAGTTGTTCATGGAAAAGGATATCAAGATGAAATTGCAGTGACATCACAGTGAGCAGCACCATCAACATCAACAGAAGGTAGCACACCTACATGCGACAAATGCAAGAGGAGGGTTGTTGACAATGCAGAGGTGGAACAAAGTTGCAAGCTCAAGCAGATCCACCTGCGATGAAAGCATTTTTAGAGATTGAGGCTATGAGGCGACGACACGACAAGAGGATCGCACGAAGGTAGAGAGAGAGAAAAAGAGAAGGAGTTGCAGGTGATAAAGTAGCAACACAAGGAAGAACAGGAGCTACATAGACGAGAGAAGGAGTTGTAGCAGGAACATGCACATCAGGAGGCGCAACATGCAGAGATTGATGAAACTGCACCCATACAGGTTATGGACCCATCTAACAGCTGGCATGGAGCAGACTGTGTGAGCAGTGTTGTCGATCACATGCAAGGGTATTCGGGAGCATGGATGTCATTGTGCGCACGCATGCGATCCCACCCATTTGGCACACTCACCAAAGCGAAGACAAGAAGCAAGTCCGACTAAAGCTGAACATGTATTTCGACAAGTTGATGCACATAGTCACCAACACATACTTGGAGATCAACACAGACACTATGCATCAATATGTTGCTGGTGCAGCTGCACTCAAGATGGTGATGCACATTTTATAAGATGAGTTGGACAGAGGAACCATATCACTATACCCAGATGCAATGGAGGCAAGAGTTTTTTGTCAACAAGATGTCACCATTGAACGCACACACACCATCATGGACAACCAAGCTTGGCATCAATTCACCATCGTCAATCATTGCAAGGATGTTGAAGAGTGGTCTTACCACAACTGTATGAGTGTTAGTGATAGCTTGCATGGCTTGCTCAAGCCTATATTGTCTCACATGGGTATATGTGCAAGTTGTATGTAACATCTTGTAAAGTGGAAGTCCAAGTGTCGATAGTTGAATGTAACAGTCATGTAGTAGGTGAAGAATCATGAGGGTAGGTGAAGAGTGACAAAGGGGAATGTAAAGGATCACCCCACCCTTTACTATTTATAGAACCTCATAACTCATTGTAGGGGATTTTGGTCAGCCAAGCTTCCGATAGGAGTATCTTAGAGAAAGCTTGGATAGTATTGTAATGAGCCTTGGCTTCTCCACAATGCAAAGCTAGTACATCTCTCTGGAGGAGCAAGTGGCAGTGACTTTAACGTTCTGCTATCAGGACTAGTGGTTGGTCATGGTTGTACTATATGATTGGAACTTTCACTTCTTAATATAACAGAGCCAGCATGTTTCATGCATATGTTGTTATTGTATTTCAACTATCTTGGTTACTCTAATCATATATGTATTTTTTTGCTTACGCATGCATGTATGGACTCTTTCTATATAAGTATGTATGAATCTTATTGAGATGTGATGTTAGTTTAGCCATCACTTTGGATTGTTAGCTTACTTGCTTTCCAGTTTGTGATGCGTCTTCTCTTGTGTGTTCCCTTCCAAGCCACGTGCTTCCACAGGTTTCCAAGGGGCGCACTCACCTCACTTTCCATGTGATAGAACCGTTCATACACCTTCCTTGGCTTGCTGCGCATGTCACACCCTTGCTACCAACATGGACATATTTCTTGCCTCTGCGCGCAACTGCGGTCAAGGCAATACCGTACGACCCACTGTTGGGTCTCCTACACCAAACGGTCTAAGTTCTAGTTGGGACTTCTTACCAAGGAGATTCCCTGACATGTTGGCGCTAAAAGGAGGGATAGATGACAAGCTGAGCCCTCATCATCTGTTTTGAGTCTCCGCACATCTATTATGGAGTTTGTTACAGTTCGTCCTCCGAAATGTCTATCCAACGGACATATCTTTCACATCGAGAGGGAGTTCTAGGATCCCTTGTCACAAATCATGTATGATGGTGAAAGCGAAGTGGCATGGCCTGAGCACTTGGATGACTTCCATGTGCTCATGCAGGGCATGTAAGATTTTAGTGAAACAAAGGTTTGTTCGTTGCTCGCACACACACTTCGCAACCACCCTTTGCAATGGTGTGGCACACTACCTCATAACTCCGTGCACTAATTCAAGTAGTTCAATGATCTAATCGAATCTGTTTTCCACCATTTTGATCCTGAAGTACTTGATAAAAACTTTTTAAAATAATGGAAGGCCCCACACGAATCACCTATGGAGTTTTCAGAGCGCTTCCATCTATTCATGTTTGAAGCTCCGAAAAGTCAAATGAAATTTCAATATCTCATGGACAGATTTGAATATTGCCTTATCAAATCTGTCAATCCCAAGAAGAATTTCAAGCTCAAACCCTGCTTAGCATACTTCGGTGATGAAGTTGTGCAATCACAAACGGACACGATCGCTATCACAAGTGACTATCCGTCCTCCCCTCATCAAACAACTCCACCACTGCAGAGTGATGTGGGAGAACATGCACACACATCTGTTCAACTGTCACATCCTCCCAAAATCACTTCTCTCAATTTTCGCACAGACTTGGTTGCGAATCCCATGGGTTGACACATGTATTTCATACCTCAACCTCCATCTTCGTATTATGATGATCCTTCAGATTGTACTGTCTTGTGTTCTTTCACTCTGGACTCTACACATATTGTGAACGAGGATCAAGCCATTGACAGAGTTGGTATTGCAAAACCAACCTACATTGTCATTCATGAAGAGTATGAATGGGAGCTTGAGCATCAATCCTTGGAGAAGGATGACTCCATTTTTTTCTGAGCCTCCTCTGTGTTTTCTAGACAGCTTTGGTGATTCTGCCATCCCTCATTTCGCATGTGTATCTCCATCTACGGATGCACCCATTGTTGATCATTTGAAGAACACACTAGATGTGAGTCCATCATCCGACAACAGAGAGGATAAATCATTCATCAGAAATCTACTTGATTCTTCACCTGCTTTTTCCGGGAATGCAGAGGGTGAACATTCTTGCTTCCCATCTACCCCTCTGTGTGATTCATCAAATCATGAGGATGCCGACAAACATTTTGAATTTTCTGATCATGGTTGTCGTGATCTCTCTACTCTTCATTCGATCACGATGTTGATTCAATCATTGTTAATCTGTCTAAGACACTAGTCTATGATGATCTATCTATCGATGAAGTTGAAACCCTGCGGGCTGTCGAGGCACTTCAGCTCGAGCTGATGGTTATGTCAGGCCCTCGTCATCCTGAGGTTGGTTTCACTTTCGATAAGGAAATTGTTCAAACACCCAAGGCACCTCATTTGTATGCACTAAAGATCAATCTCACACACATATTTTGCTTCCTCCACTCGAACTACACGATCCCATCGCTCACACGTTGGAGGAATCTTATACAACAAGCTATGCAGTATAAGTGGTGTACCTTTCTCACGTTTGCTTGCATGTCATGGTTAAGAGAATGCGTACACTTAAAATATGCACGCAGTGTCACACAACATCATGGTAAGTCCAAGGATTGCATGCCATGCACTTACCCTCACTTATGTTCTGTGGACACATCTAAACTCGGAGTGTTTCTATCTTCATTGTTATATCTTTCTTGTTTGCTGGTTTGTGCAAATGTGTTGTTCGTGAACCATGCCTTCACCAACATGGGTCGACCAATGTGCTAGTGGCTGTATTGGAAGTATCACTTCACATGAGCAGACCCATGCACCATTAGCTTAGGAGTAGGAGTAGTGTTTGTTTTTGGCTTGTTTGTTTGCATGCTTGTTTGCTTCTTACCGTGCATGTTTGTTTGCTCGCTTGCTTGTTTTCTTAATCGCTTTTCTTATGCATTTACTTCTGCTTCTACTTTGTTTTGTGTTTGTTTGCTTGTTTACGTTCGTAGGTTAGTTTCAGATGAAACTGTGTGCGACTCTTGAAACAAGCTAGGTAAAGTACAAGAGGACTTGTGCAGTTATCAGTACTTGGTTATCTATTGTCCTGTCTCTGCATGAAGAACTTGTTATTTTCAGTCCATGATACGCCGATGGAAAATATGTACTATTTGAAGTGAACCTTAGTGAAAACAAAATGCTTGCGCGTTAACTAGTGTCACCTACTCTAGTCGGTTGTTTTTTGGTTAATCTTTGTCAGCTCAGTCAAGTAGAGTAAGGTGAGGGGGGAAACATTAACAAGCACATCAAAGGTATATATAAACTACTTCTCCGAAGGAACAACCTCTTCTTCTCTTAATAATTTGGGATCCCTCTTCTGCCTCTGAAATGAATAATTTCTATGCACAGTTACGAAAAATGAAAAATGAAAAAGTGAAAATTTTCAAAAAATGAAAAATGAATAAGGCGAAAGAAGAGAAAGGATTCCTGTGTAGATAGGTGATGCAAGTAACTTCGTCGGGGTACCGACCGAGCTCATTGGAAACGGAGTGATTCTTGTGTTCCTGTGTGACTTTGTTGGGGTACTATCCAGGCCTGCTGACAGTGGAGCAACACTAGAGATGAAACTAAAACTCTAATGACCATACTGCTTGTGCACCAATGTACCCTTCATCCCCAATCGAAAAAATTGTGTTGACCTGGCTTGGAATGTGTGTCAACTGACCAAGGGCTTGGCAGATGCTACATATTACAATCAAGCAAGTGTGGAAACAAAGACGAACAGAGAACTGAACAATACTTTTGGAGGTGTTAGACTTTCTTTTCATGAACAAAGTCCATTCAGAGAGCTGGAGTTCTACCAGTGTGTCACCAAGTGTTGTAGCGGCTAAAACCACCCTCCAAAATTTTGCCTTAGCTTCATTTTGGAGCCTTCCTACCAACCATCTTCGCAGCGTGTCTTGCACTGTCCAGTACATAGGCTTCATTGGTTTTTCAGCAGTTTTCCAGCCTTTGCATGTTAGATTGCTTCACTCCCCTCACAGGTTGCCACTCTGGACTTGGGCTAGTTGTTGGCTGAGTAACTCCATTAGAAAATTACGCACTCCTAGAGGGGCACCAACCTTCCCTCCAGAAATTGTGCAAATCTGTTGGGTAGCCTGCTGGGCTAAGAAATTGCGCAATGCAATCAGACAGCCTTCCTTGGGAAAATTGCGCAATCTCGCCTAGCACCATAGCTTAGCCCAAAAATTGCAAAAATCAGTTGGGTAGATTGCTAAGCTCCAAAATTGTGCAGAGCAGTCAAACATGCTTCCTTGGAAAAACTATGCAATCTAGCCAACATTGTAGCTCAGCCCATAAATTGCACAATTCTGGGTAGTAGTCACCTGCTCCTCCTAGAAATTGCGCAATCCATCTAAGACAGCCAACCCAACTGCTCCTAGAAATTGTGCAATTCTGGGCATCAGTCACCTGCTCCTCCAAAAAATTGTGCAATCCCTCTAGGACAACCAACCCTATTCCTCTCAAAAATTGCACAAATCTCTCTCTCAATCAAGCAGGTTGTTGCATGTGCCTTCAGGTTGACCGGTTCCCTCTAGGATCGAGCAAAACTAATTTGCATGCATGGGCTGCTCTTCCCGAAATAGAAAAAGTCAGCATGCAAAAGGCATCCCTAGATCTAGTGATCTATTCTTAGCAGTTGGAGGTTACATGCAAAGCTCATTTTAGAAACCTCTCGCTAAGTGTCACTTTTTCCTAGATTTGTGGCTTGCGTGTCATAACCTCGATCTTATGAAAACTTATGAACCAGATGCTGTAGAGCTCATTCCTCACATCAATCTTGCAACTCTGACATCCCACATTGCATCCAGGAGTCTTTGGAGCCTTCAGCTTAGCTGTTTGAGGGTAAGTCTACTTCCATTGTCTTGCGTTGCATTTCTGTCGCTTTTTGTGTTTTGCTTTGTTTGAGTGTTGTCTACTTGATTTCAATGAGCGCTTGCTGTCATTTTAATGTATGTTAGCTTGTAGAAGCACTATTTCAGTTTTCGTTCGCATCTCATTGCTGTCGCATGCATGAAACTATTTTTGCACCGACAGTCATCGTTAAGGCTACCCGCTTCACACACATGCATGCTTTCTTGTTTCTTGAATCCTGCACTTACTATTTGCATGCATGATCATTCACTCTTGTTTACAATCACTATCACCATGCATTGAAAATTCTCATGTTTTCAGTCGCCCGTCGGCAGGTCTGGGTTGCCTTAGCCCGGACCTTGCCTTGCCCGACTAGCATTGCACATTTCTGGAAGTGAAGGCTCTGGCTTCCCTCCATAAATTGTGCAAGCTTGGCCCAACACTAACCTCCAGGCTTGTATTGCGCAATTCTGGGAGGCAGTGCCTTGTTGGCCCTAGAAAACGCACAATGCAGTTTGCTGGTTTGTATGTCATTACTGACTGAAATTGTACATTGCGTAGTTCCGGCATTCAGTCAGCCTCCCAACCGCTCGGACTGTGCCTTGCGCAGCTTTGGCAGTCAGTCTCCCAGCCTCCCAATGAAAATTACGCAATCTTCACAGACAGTCACACATGTATGTTGCATGTCATTCCTCCAGTTTTTTTTGGTTTTCGATTGACAGATTGCTTGTCATGAGTGTTTCTATGTCTCCAGGTATCACAGGTGTTCATCTGCCTCTCAGCAGCACATGTACAATGACTTCAAGGAGAGCATAGTTGATGACACCATTCAAAGCACAACTAGGGATGTAGTGGATCAAGTGTTTATGAACTTGCCAATCTATGAAGACATCAAGTTGTTCATGGAAAAGGATATCAAGATGAAATGACAGTAATGTCATAACGAGCAGCACCATTAGCAGCAGAAGAAGGTAGCACACCTACATGCGACAAAGGCAGGAGGAGGGTTGTTGATAACGCAGAGGCGGAACAAAGTTACAAGCTCAAGCAGATCCACTTGTGATGAAAGAATTTTTAGAGATTGAGGCTATGAGGCGACGACACGATAAGAGGATTGCATGAAGGCAGAGAGAGAAATAGAGAAGCAGTTGCAGGTGCTGAAGCAACAACTCAAGAAAGAACAGGAGTTTCACAGACGAGAGAAGGAGTTGCAGCAGGAACATGCACATAAGGAGGTGCAACATGCACAGACTGATGAAATTGCACCCATACAGGTTATGGACCCATCTAGCAGCTGGCATGGAGCAAATACAGTGAGTAGTGTTGTCGATCGCATGCAAGGCTATTTAGGAGCATGTATGTCATTATGTGCACGCATGCGATCCCACCTATTTAGCACACTCGCCAAAGCAAGGACAAGAAGCAAGTCCGACTGAAGTTGAACATGTATTTCGACAAGTTGATGCACATGGTCACCAACACATACTTGGAGATCAGCAAAGATACTATGCATTAGTATATTGCTGGTACATCTGCACTCAAGATGATGATGTGCATATTATCAGATGAGTTGGACAGAGGATCCATATCAGTTTACCTGGATGCAACAGAGGCAAGAGTCCACTTTCAGCAAGATGTCACCATTGAACGCACACACACCATCACGAACGAATAAGCTTGGCATCAGTTTTCCACCATTGATCATCACAAGGATGTCAAAGAGTTGGTCTTACCACAACTATCTGAGTGTTAGTGATAGGTTGCATGGCTTGCTCAAGCCTATTTTGTCTCACATGGGTACATGTGCAGATTGTATGTAACATCTTGTAAATTGGAAGTCCAAGTGTCGATAGTTGAATGTAACCAGTCATGTAGTAGGTGAAGAGTCATGAGGGTAGGTAAAGAGTCACAAAGGGGAATGTCAAGGGTCACCCCACCCTTTTATATTTATAGGACCTCATAACTCATTGTAGGGGCTTTTGGTCAGCCAAACTTTCGATAGGACTATCTTAGAGAAAGCTTGGATAGTATTGTAATGAGCCTTGGCTTCTCCACAGTGCAGAGCTAGTACATCTCTTTGGAGGAGCAGGCGGCAGTGACTGTAAGGTTCCACTATCGGGACTAGTGGTTGGTCATGGTTGTACTGTATGATTGGAACTTTCACTTCTTAATATAACAGAGCCAACGCCTTTTATGCATATGTTGTTATTATATTTTAGCTATCTTGGTTATTCTAATGATATATGTATCTGTTTTCTTACGCATGCATGTATGGAATCTTTTGGTATAAGTATGTATGAATCTTATTGAGATGTGTTGTTGGTTTAACCATCACTTTGGATTGTTAGATTACTTGCTTTTTGGTTTGTGATGCATCTTTACTCGTGTGTTCCCTTCCAAGCCGCGTGCTTCCACATGTTTCCAAGGGGTGCACTCACCTCACTTTCGGTGTGATAGAACCATTCATACACCTTCCTTGGCTTGCTGTGCATGTTACACCCTTGCTACCAACAGGGACATGTTGCTTGCCTCTACGCGTAACTATGGTCAAGGTGATACTGTACGACCCACTGTTGGGACTCCTACACCAAACGGTTTGAGGTCTGGTTGGGACTTCTTACCGAGGAGATCCTCTGACATGTTGGCAGGTCCAACATCGTCAACACAATATTTTGACATTACTTAGTGAAGGTAAGGGACCAATTCCACAAACGTTCTTGTCTCTCTCACACTTGTTAATTGGCTCAATGGTGAGGCTTATTATTGCCTTTATAGGACCCATCTAGTTGATGCAAGGTGTGAGGAGCAATGCCACTCCCTACTCATGGTATAAGGGGTCTTAACCCAAAAGTTTAGATGTTGTTGGAGATGTTTTGTCTCCTTTATTTATTTCCACACTCACAATGTGATTTGAAAGTACTAGCCGATACAAGTTAGCACACTATTTTACTAGGAAAAACTTTGGATACAAAACATTGATTTAAAAGCAACATCATTATGTTTCTTCCATATGTAAAAAGTGAATTGGTCTTTAACAAGTTCCATATAGGCTACTTGGAACTTAATGACCCAAGGTGGTATAGGTATATTTATAAATAAAATGTTATGTATATATAAAAATAAGAAATTAAGTTTTAATTTACTTGTTGGAATCTCGATTGTCGTTACACCAAAACCCAGAGGTGTTAGTAAATGGACGCATTTCCAGAGTTAATGAATCCATGAGAGGTGGTTAAGCACATGTCATGAAACACATAGGGAGCGTTGGTTTATCCAATGTCCAACAATCTCCCCCCAACACGAACCGGGTTGATTCGAGCTCGAGACCTTTGGCTCTAATACCACTTGTTGGAATCACAATTGTCGTTACATCAAAACCCGCATGTGTTTCTAAACAGACGCATCGCTAGAGTTAATAGATCCATGAGAGGCGGTTAAGCACATGTCGTGAAATACATGGGGAGCATTGGTTTATCCAATGTCGAACAATCTCCAATTTTACCCATTTTCTAAAGTAAACATTATTCCAAGTAATTTTAAGTAAGAGGTTAGATTGTAATCAAAGCAATAATATCTAGTTTCATGTATTTGTCAATTGGGAACAATTGTTATCATCCCCACCCAAGTTCAACTCTCACAAGTGATATGATGAGCTTTGTTGTAATGGCTTCAAGCCTTGGTGTTGAGTTTGAGTAGTCTCATATTCCTCATATGGAATACAAAGATATTTCTCATGGAGAAGGAAACAAAAAAACTTGAAAAGAAAAGAAAAAAAATATAGTTTCATGTATTTGATTGCAAATACTATTTCGGTTTAAATTTCTAATATTAGTTTTTATATTTGTCAATTGGGTTTGTCTCCAGTGATTGGGAGGAATGATTGTTATTCTCCCCACCGAGGTTCAATTCTAGTAAGTAATATGATGAACTTTGTTATAATGGGTTGGTTTGAACCTTAGTGTTAAATTTGTTTATATTCTTCATATAGAATATAAAGAAATTTCTCATAAAAAAAGAGAGAAACACTAGTTTCATATATTTGATTAAAGATAAATAATATTAAAAAATGGATAACTCCATTGAAAATAAGTGAAAAATATTAATTATCTTACCAATATTATTTAGATTAAAATTACCATTAAATCTTACAATAATACTTTAAATTAATTTTAAATGACAACAATCCAAAATTTAAAAAACTAATAAAAATGAAAATCTACAATTTATAAATGAGTAACCAATCATTTAAATGACGCAATTTTATTTGAATAAAAATTATCATTATCATATTGACAAATAAATTATAATAAATTTATCCCTCGAAAAATAAATAAATAATTTATATTCCCATTCACTATCACCCTCTCTATATATAAAATGAATAGTGACTAAAAAAAATCAACATGTGTGGCCAACATCTATGGCACTTCTCAATCAGTAATTATGAGTTATACATGTGGCATGTATCCACTTTCATTTAAAGCCTCTCCTTTATAGCCTGTCTTTTAGTCTCACATCTTTTGTTTATTGATATTTTATGATTTATATTACTGTTTTCAATGATGGCATCGTTCTCACTTCACATCTTTTGTTTATTGATATTTTATCATTCATATTACTGTTTTCAATGATGGCATCGTTCTCACTTCACATCTTTTAGTTCCACATATTACTGTTTTGTTTATTGATATTTTGTCATCATATTACGGTGCATCGTTCTCACTTCACATCGACATCGCAATTAGTCTGAAGGTTGGAAAAACAAGAATTATAATCTCTGAGTGGGGTCTTGAGTTCACGCTTCCTCCCATCTTTGACGGGTGGCAGATTGCTCATGTCTACTATCGGCCCTCATTGTGATACTATGTAACGGACCTCGTTTGAGGAGTGGAACCCACCTTTTTACCTTTGAACTTCATGTTTAGAGGCTCATTTCCATTCAAACGTACCCCGTTTGGTTCATTGGCTACTTTGGCTTTGTGTCTGGAAAGAGCTGAGGAATATTATTGGAGGGCCATACTAGCTAGTCCGGGTC
Organism: Pinus taeda; assembly: GCA_000404065.3. Classification (NCBI taxonomy): domain Eukaryota; kingdom Viridiplantae; phylum Streptophyta; class Pinopsida; order Pinales; family Pinaceae; genus Pinus; species Pinus taeda. The sequence continues at coordinate 36,262 of APFE030177439.1, forward strand.
GTGGAGATGCCCTCTCCAGTTATGCCAATCTTATATGGTGCACCTCGTGCACAATTTTACTATGATCAAGCTGTAGAGGCTGCTCCGGATGACTGTTGAGTATCTTTCCTATCTCTTCACTGGTTTTATCCAAATATGTGTACTTCCTTCTTTCGCTTGTTACCTTCATTGCTTTTTTGGCATTTGATCCTATTTAGACATTGATGTTCAGCTGATGACTGCTATTTCAAGTCAAGTTTAGAGATGCCTAGATGAGTCAAGTTTAGAGATGCCTAGATGAGAATCTGGTAGATTGTATTTATGATGATACTAAAACTTATATACAAATTTAATATGACTCGTGTAGGAAAGGAGGGAAACTCTAAATCTCAAATGGCTATAAAAGTGGCTAGATTCATGGATTCTAATATCTGAAAACATTTAACTGAACAAGATCAAGTGGTCAGCTGGAGAATAATGGGGGTCATCTGCGGCTAGAAATGCTCTCTGATGGCAGGTCACGTGCATTGAAATGGATCCTGGATACCAATTCAGTGGCATGGTCACAATCTTATGCCAGTTGATGCAAGAACGTATAGCAGCTGGTGCAGATCTTTCAAACTATGTTTGTATAAGCATGGACATATATGGACTTCTGCTGACACCAAAAAGAACTTTGAAGTTATATTAACAACTTTATGAGCTAAATGGGAATTGTGGTTTACATGGGGATGAAAATAGTTTTTGATAGATGTTTGGCAGCTTTCATGTAATATTTCCTTTTTCCGATGTAGTTAAAAAGACAAAATTTATTTATGGTATTTACCGTGGTATGTATTTATGGTTTTTACAGAATCTATCAAGCTTATAAAAAGGATAGGAGCTAGGCATTGGGATCATCTTGAGTTTGTCTATTTTATTGTGTGTTTGTTGAGAACTTGGCATGAGTCAATTCTAGGTGCATCTATCCAGGATTCACAAGTGGGTATCCATCGAGGATTCACAAGTAGGCTTTAATGTCTTAGATTAGTCATAATTAAACAATCGTACATGCCATTAATAAAGGTTTCAGTATGACTTGTATACGCATGTATCTTGTTTTCAGTTATTAATATAAATAAAAAAATTACATTTTCAGATCTTTTATATTCGATGCTTTTTTTATTTTTTATTTTAAACATTTTAATTATAACACTCAAATTTACTAAATCTATTAAAATTTTTGACATTGGGATTTTACAAATCCATTAAAAAATTTAATGTTTAAGATTTTACACTTAAAAAACAAGAAATGACCAACTTGGAATTGATGATCTAAAAAGACAAGAAATGACAAACTTTGAATGGATGATCAAATCAATGAAGAAAAAATCATAATAGTTCTTATTCAAATCTTTTATGGACATGCATTTATGGAAGGCAATTGATTACATTTTAATGTGTAAAATTTTTGAAACAATTTAACAGAAAGACACCTGAAGATTTTTCAAAAATATGAATGTAAGATGTTTTGTTATAGATTTAAAATATATATATATATGAGATTTTTTGTTATAGAATTTGTTTTTATAGATTATGATGCTATGTAATAAAAGCATTTTCTTTATAATTTCGCTGAATTTTCATAATAAAGTGAAAAAAAGAGGTATCGTTACAACACAGTGGGTATCTAACACAAAACCAATATAACAAATCCATCCACATCACTCATGAAATGAGTTCAACTTAATTGTTATTGTAATCAAGAAATTTCTTCATTGGGTAGACTTTATAATGTTGAACTTAATACGTTAGCACATTCGCACCTTCACATGGTACCTCCAACATCGATTAATTGTGAAATTCTTTGTAACAAAGACTACAACAAGGGGCTTGTCTAAGTTAGTGTGTTTTTTTTTTTTTTTTTTTTTTTTTAATTTTTTTTGTGTTTTATTATATATTATTTTATACATATAAGTTTTAACAAAAATGGAAAAAAGCATATTGTTAAAATTTGGTATATTATTATTTTTATTATTATTACTTTATATAGTATAATATATATGGAAAGTTTTAACAAAAAATGGATCATAAATTAAATATAATGAAAATATTGTTAAATTTGTGGATTTGATTAAGTTAAAATTTATATGTAAATTAGTTAGAAACTCTTACGTATAGCAATAGAACTGCAACAAACAAAAAGAAAAGATAAATAATTTATAAGTAATCATATCGGGAGGTTGGTTATGATCATTTAAAGTAGGGCTTCACCAACGAATAATTATAGGATAGACATCAAGTGGTTACATAGCTTCACATTCTTCATTGGAAGGATGTTAAAGCTTAGGCCATTCAAAAATGGCCACGTTAAAGTTAGGAAGTTTTTGTCATTTTGGGAAGGTAGGGGCCCAACGCCGCTTATGTTCTTTTGTCTCTCTCACACTTTTCAATTGACTTGGTGGTGAGGCCTACTATTGTCTTTGTAGGACCCATCTAGTTGATACAAGGTGTGAGGGGCCACACCACTCCCTTTTCATGGTATAAGGCATCTTACCCCAAAAGTCTAGATGTTGTTGGAGATGCTTCATCTCCATTCCTAATTTTCAATCTCACAATATGATTTGCAAATACTAATTGATACAAGTTAGTGCAACCTTGTACCAAGAAAATATTTGGATAGGGAATATTGAATTAAAAGCAACATCCTTTTGTTTCTTCCATATCTCAAAAATGGATTTGAATTTAACAAGCATCCAAGTTAGTTGGAACTTAATGGTCCAAGGTAGTTGGTTGCCTTGAAATGCAACTCTCCGAGATAAGTTAGGTATATCGAGATCGATTTAAGGGCTATAGTGATACCTAGATGGGTTATGGATGACTATGTTAATTTATAAGCAATTGGTGGTTAGGGATTAATGTGTTAGTTGATAATAACTACATTAAGGGTGGGGGTTAATTATTATATAGGTGAGGGATTTAGGGGTTATAGGAGCAACATTGAATAGTTATGGGAGTGATTATGAGTTAAAGGGGTGATAAGGGTTATGTATTATAGGGATTGTGTATTTGTAAGGATTAGGCATCAAAGGGTAAGGGATTAGGGCATGGAATTTGCAAGGTAGTGGTTAAGGGATCATAATAATTTATTATATTTTTAGGTCAAATAAAAGTCAATAACATTTTAGTGGATGACTCATTTCCCTCATTTATATATATTGAGAGACAAACATACATAGTTATATAGTGAGTACATTCTTAAGTGAGGAGGTAGGGGTTTGTGACTAATATTTTTGACTTTAGAAAACCAATGATCCTAATAAAAACTTCCATATGTATTTGTGATCTGTTATAAACATTCCACTAGAACATGTTATCATGACAAAGCTTAAAAGTTTATGCAAACCATTGGTTATGTAGTGTTTTACTTAATATTCAAATTTAATGTTACTAGCATAGCATAAAAAATATTAAGATAAATCAACATTGAAAGTGTAAATATAATAAATACCACACCATCCACACAATGGACACAAGATGTACACAAGGAAACCCCATATCGGAAAACCTAGTGAGAAATGAGGACTATGCATTGTTGTTTTCTTCTCAAGCTCAAAATGCAAATACAAATATGGTGAACTCATCACTATGGAGTTGTCAATGACATCATAGCCTATATAATTGCTACATGGTCTTCTACTTCCTATGTGCTACTCCAGTGTTTGACTTCCTTCCTTTGGTCAACTATGAAATAGTAAAATAATACAATACGAATAGAACCCTTTTTCCTAGTAGTGTAGTATTTAACAATAGGGTAAGGGTTAGGGACTCAACTCTTAGTGAGGGTTTGGGTTTTAGACCTTCTAGAATCTTTTTGAAAGCATATCTTACTTGCTCCACATGTGTGAGTAATGGCCATTAATGTGACTTCCACTCATTACTATGTTAGTTAATAGGATAAGTTAATCCGCGACAGGAATAACTTCCTCATACGAAATGTGATTGAGGTGATATTTGCACTATTGGAAAGTTCTTGATGTGTAGAATGATGCTAAGATGCTAGAAATTTTGTTCACAAAGTTATGACCCCTCGTGCCTCCAACCAAAACAAGAAGACACCATTTGATGAAACTTGGTAGATGGAAGGCTATGGATCTCTTCAACTTAGTACCCATATTCTCTCAAAGTGTAGTTAAAAATGCATTCATAAATCTATTATCTCTATTTGATATGATACTCCTTGGCATCCCAAAGTGCACCTAGATATCTTCAAAAAACACAATTGCTACCTCTTGTCCCTTGATGGCCTTTTAATAAAACATGAGCATGCACATCTTACTAAACTTGTCAACTACCACAAATTGATATGTAAGTCACCCACTCTTAGCTTTTGGAAAACTACCTACTAAATCCATGGAAACGCACTCCCATGCTCTAGTAGGTGTAGGTGAGGGATGCTGCAAACTCGGTTTCCTATTATTTGGCTTGTTGGCACAACAAATTATGCATCCTCTAGTAAATTGATCTACGTCTTCTTGGATTTTGGACCAATATAGCTATCTTTGTAGGTTGGCGCTTTTCTTTCTTATACAAAAATGTATAACTTTAGAGGTGTGAACCTTTCTAATAAGTTGCAATATTTTATCTTTTATATTATAGAGCTTATCTAATTTGTAGAGTAACTAATATTGGAGATGATAGTCAAATTTTTTGTCACTTTCTTTTAAACAAACTTGGCTTTATGGTTGTTGGAATACATCCTTGAAGTCCTCATATTCTATGTATTCGTCTTTCTATACATCATGGGTGAAATTTTGCATGTGCATAAGAGCATCCAAGGTTATGATGTTCGATGTGGGTGGCCTTGAAGTCCATCCACTTGTAGTATCTATCTTTTTGAAGCATATTTTCAGGATTTCAGTTATTATAGTTGTTGGTAATCAATGTGGATGGTGGCCTCCCTGCATATCAAATAGTGCTTCCACTTCTTCAAAGCTTGAACCAGAGTATATAGTTCCCTTGTCATATGTAGGATAGTTCAAGACTTTTCCATTGGAACATTTCATAAGGAAAACATATTGGCTTACCTCCTTTCATGAAGACCTCTCCCATAGCATATCCACCTAATTCTGTATCCAATTAAAAAGGATTCTTTTGACAACCCCAATTGCTCAACTTGATCTTGCAATGTAAATATTTTCATAAAAGAATTATGGGTTGAGCAAGGGACATGAATTCCAGACACTGGGTGCTTTCTTGCTTGAGATGTTCAGTTTACTTGTTGCAAGAGAAATTGAATTGTTTGAAGACAACCATTGAAGGCTAGTTGTTGTGATTATTAATGGTAGGAGTGATCTTAATGTAATGGCATGCAGAAAAACTACATAGCCCATGTTGCTTGGGGCATGGAACAAGGCAACAAAGGGACAACATTAATGAGAACCCATACAGTGCAGGGCACTGGAAAGAGGAGGAAGTTAATGGGAGTTGTTGAACCACATTAACCAACTGAGGTAGAGGAGTACGAGACTCACTTGTAATTGGTTGGAAAGATATGCTGATAGTGTCATATGTTAGAGGTTATGCAGTCACGGATTAGGAAAATAAGTCACAAAAAATAAAGAACCACCATAGACAACACAAAGGTGAACCGTGAACAAAGGAGGGAGATTGATTGTGAGCAAAAGAGGTAGAGAGAACTACCGTGAATGAGAACGGGAAGGGAAGATCACTACGAAGAAACACAAGCAAAGAGGCTCTTTTGGTTTGATTAGGAATATGGAGGGAGTTGTTCATTCTAGTTGATCAATAGGGGACATGAGGAGGTTCTCGAGGTGAGGGTAAACCTCAGGACACCTAAGGGGGATGGAGGGTGGAAATGGGTTTTCTATGGAATCCCTTGACAACCTAGGTAGAGATATAGCTGTTGGATTCCTAGCACAAAGTTCTCTAGTCTTCTTTTATTGTTTGACTAGTTGATAGTGGGTTATGGATTCCCTTATTGGGTGGAACCATTTTGTTTCAAGGTGGAGGTGAAGCCTCTGATTCCTTGGAGTTTCTAATTGTTGAACAATTGAAGGGTGGAGGCAACAAACCTCTAGATTCCCTGTGAAATTGTGAACTGCTATTGGGTAGATGGTTGGAGGTAGGATAATCTCTAAAGTCCCTATATCAACCAGCAGTTGGTACACAATCCCTTGACCAACCCATATGACTCTCCAGAATCTGGCTTGAGGGTGATAACTAAAAGTGAGTACTAGATGTAACTATCTAAAGTTGGGTGGAGAGTCATATTCCTTAACTCAGTTGCCCTGAAAGTTCACAAGATAAGTACTATTATGAATCCTTTACATGATAATTATTGTATGTTTGCATTTACGGTTGAAATGGTGTGTCTTGGACAAGGAAAATACATGATTATATGTTGAAATTTTAGTTGAAATGGTGTTGTTATGCACAAGGAAAATGCATGATTGCATGTTTACATTTCTTGTTGAAATGGTGTGTCATGCATAAGGAAAATACATGATTTTATGTTGAATTTTTGGTTGAAATGGTGTTGCTATGCACAAGGAAAATACATGATTGTATTTTCTTTTAGTTGAATCTCGGAGTACCCATAGTAATAATCATACTTGTCAATGTTTCAAATTCCAACAGGGATCCATCATCAGGATGTTGACAAGTATGATTATTACTGTGGGTGCTCCGAGATTCAACTAAAATAAAATGAACCAAAGATGCCTAAAATCCGAAAAAGAACATGATTTTATTATTGCTGCTACACAATTAACTAATGGACAACGCAAAATATAAAAGGCACTGGAATATCTCATAAGAGGTTTGATTAGTTTACAAATATATTTAGAAGAGGGCTTCTTCTTGTTACAATATGATGCTTAAATTGAGGATAGTTTGCATTGGTATGGTTGTTGTTACAATGTGATAATGTTGAGGACTTTCTTTCTCCCTTATTGTTATTAATTTGTGATTTACATGAATGGAAGATTTAACCTGTTGTACTGTGTGACCTGATGATGGGTATCCATATTCACTATAATGAGGATTTGGTTCAACGGTTCTATGAACTCTCATGAGTGGGGCTCGACCTTAAAAGATGGGGTCACTCAATTTTTCCAGCCTTTCATTCTCAGCAGAATGCACCCTCGTTCTATTTTGTTTGGTGTTGAACCTCCTCATGCTAGACACTATAGTCCATGCCATATCTTGGCGATGAGATAGTGTGGAATCTTCTTTCCTAAATGGATAGCGATAGCCACAACTTTCCAGGGAACATCACCTCGCTTGAATGAATAGACCTCAAGTCCATGCTAATAGCCAAATGCCTTGGAGATTCTTGACAAGCATAACAACCTTGTTGGCCAAGTTGTTGCAAGCCCTAGGGTGCACCTTGGTGTGCATATCTTTGAGGAGAATTGATCTCGTAGTATCCTTATTTGTACCTTATGAAGCCCTTGGATCTTGAAAGGAGAAACCACGGTAAGATTAAGAGGGATAGCACTAGTGGGTGCCTTAGCAAGCTCTAATGGCCATGGCAGAGCACTTGCGAAAGTCTAGACATTTGTAGAACCATTATAGCTAAGCCAAGATGGAAATCCTTGGTGAATGACAAATAGTGTCGAAAGGGAGGAAACCTTTATGCAAAACCATCAAATTGATGATCAAGCATGTTTCTCATGATCTAGTAAGGCCTTCCTTAATTAAGGCCACGGAAAATTTCTGCTTTGAGTGGCGTGGTTGCGACCTTAGGATTAACCCTATCCTTATAGTCTTGGCTGCTTAACCTTATATACATGACATGAAAAGAAGCCCCATCATGGAGGCAACAAGGTGAAGGTAAAGATAGTGCCTTATCGTAAAAGTGAAGGGTGGAAGGATGACACCCCTAGAGGTATAGCCCTTAAAACTTACCATGGAGGGAATAATTAGACGTGCACTGGAAGAAACATCTGAGGTATGCCTGGAAGTAATTATTGGGGAAATGGAATCGGGGAGGTGTTGCAAAGGTTTGACCTTGGAAGGCCCACCCCAGAGGGAATCATTAGGTGTGCATTAAAACAAACATCTAGGGTACATCTGGGAGTAATTATTAGGGAAATGAAGCTAGGGAAGCAGAGGTTATAGTGGAGGTTTCGGCCCTAGAGGAAACTAATGAAGAGTGTCTGAGAGTTATGCTCGGGTAATGCCTGAAGTTTGCAGCTTGGGTAAGGAGTCAGGATCCAATGTGTGTTGAATGGGTCGACAACCACTAATAAACTGTCATGAGGTACTAGAAGGTTGGCTACACGACATGGCCATGTGGGTTCACATGGTAGGGTTGATACATGGTGCCTTTTGATTTTTTAGAAAGTCAAAGTAGCATAAATTATGATCTATAGGTCAAATTGGGGTAAACATTTATATCACCATATTTGTCTTGACGAGACAAACACAATGGCGATGCTTACTTATAGTTCTGAAGACATAAAATTATCATCCCATCTCTCTAACTATTTACCAGTGAGATTGGATTAGGCAGTTAACATCTTCCACTAGGGTTGGGGTAGGCAGGTGTTTTACATGTGGTCTTAGAGCATCCAGGTTCAACACTAAGATTGGATGGGCTCTATCATGGGGAAAGTAACAATAGGATTCTATAAGAAGGCCTTATGATGATTTTTAGAAACTAACCATGCAAATGTTTAGGTGTTAAAAGCTAGCCTAATTGTTTGAGTATTGGTATATGGTGCTAATAATTTGTTGATTTTTTGATAATGATGTATTGATAGGTATTGTTATTGAATATAGTTTTTTATGACAACCTGTAAAAGTCAAGAATAGGGGCATGATGTATTGCCATTGAATTGTCTAATATATGGCTAATATTTTTGTGTGATCCCACAACACATTATCAACACAACATACTATGAAAGGCACAAGAATGAGGACCAAAATGGTGTAGTATAGCTCAGATTAGTCACAACACAACAATGAAGAGGCCATATCAAATGAAGAAGAAAGATTAGTTGGCCAAGGGGGAGGGAAAAATCTCTAGATTGGTTGGACACCTTGAGAAGCCTATGGGTTGAGGTGAGAAGTTTTAAAGAAGATAATGAAATATTGGTATGAGCCCAGGAATATCAAGCAAAAATCAATGTAGTTCTCTTACAAAGCTTCTCAGATGTGTAGAGGCAGAAGCAATATGAGCTGGGAAATAGTCATAGAGGCAAGGGGAGCTCTTGAGAATCATAAGAGAAAATAAATGGAGCAGATGGTGGTGGGTCCATGAAGAGGAATAGACGGGAGAGTGAAGACACTTTGAAAGGGAATGTACTTCTAAATATCCTGGAAGGAAGGACCAACACTCATGTGCATCATTCCACCAGGCCTTCTAGATCCACTACTATAAGGTACCATCTTCACTCTCATCACCCTCACCACCATCAAGGAATGAGAGAAAATGATTATATTCTAGAGGAATTTAAGAAAGCCAAATCACTTGCATTTGATGGAGATATGAAGAAATATAAAGACGCAAAAGCTTGGTTGTTGGGCATGAAGATTTTTTTTAGAATTTAGAATTATTCTAAGAATATGAAAGCCAATATTGCCACCTAAGGAAAGGCAAATATATGGTGCGGAGATCTAAAAAATTTCAAAGGCATGGTTGAAGACGAATTGACTTTGAGAGCATTTGAGAAGATTTTCAATGACCAATATTTGTTTAAGAAGTATTATGACAGCAAGGCAAAGGAATTTTATGAGTTTAGAATGGGGAAGATGTCAGATGAGGAATACGTCATGAAGTTCCTAGAGTTTTTGAGATACATGTCATATATCAAGGATGAGAAGGCAAAAATCCAGCGATTTATCAGTGGCCCACCTTTAGCATTCAATGATTGGATTGAGATTCTGGAACCTCTGACATTGAATGATGCCATTAAGAAGTTGAAATACTGATATGATCAAGAATAACATACGCCAGAAATTAAAAATGAATGGAAGGCAAGGACAACACTGGAAATAAAAAGTAATGGCCCAAGAAAGCCACAGGTAAAAAGGGATGTAAGAACCCAACTTCTATGAATCAATGCTAGTAGAAAACCAACAAAGCTTCCAAAGGACATACGCAGTAGCCAAATACAGAGCAATAGAAAGTTGAATTTGAAGAGCCACTAAAGTGTTGGACGTGTGGTGAAAACCACCAGAAAAGGGACTGTTCTCATCAAGGGAACATAGGGCCTAAGATTTACAACACTAAGGATGATCCACATTGGATAATTATATTTTTTTTCATCCATTTCAATGCATTTGGAGTGGAAAAAGTGGAGGAATCGGCTCACAGGACTGTTTTTACCAGCGGGACCCAGTTTGGTGAAATGGGGTCCGAAACCTTCCGGGAGAATTTTGAGGCATCAAATGACGTATTTTGGGGGTAAATCTTTGCTTCTTTACTGCAACACATTTTCATGCTATTCTACACACAAAGAGATTTCCAATGACACCAGAATCATGTCAATCGGAGTTCGTATGCAAAAGTTATGCCACTCAGAAGTTGATCTTCCTGTTTCCACACCTATAGTTCAGGAGGATGCTGTGTCAGCCCCATTATTCATGGAAAAGGGGCTAGCTACATGTTTGTGATGTAAAAGACTATAGAAGAGTCTATTTTTTAACTCTAGTTAAGAGTTGATGTAGTGAAACTTAAGCACTAGTAGGCTATTGAGGTGTGTTATAACCAGGCCACTAAGAAGAAGAGGCATTCCATTCTTTCGAGAGAATTTTGTTCCATAGTTGAGAAAAGATAGCCAGGAGAGATAGGAGGTAGAGCACACAGGGAGGATCTATGCACTATAGCAGCCCACGGGCCATAGACATTACTTCTTTGTATCTGCAACCATATTTCCAGAAAGAGAAGGAAGTGAAGCAAACTCACCTTCTAGGTGGGTTTTCGCTTGAAAGGGCTTCCCTGAGAGCATATCATGTGTATTATGTGTGTGTGAGCTTATTTTTTCATTCTCTACTTTTCTGCTTGATTTAATTTTACATGCATGCACTAATTTTAGTTAATTTTACAGATCTAGAAATTAAATAAAACAGTAATAGTGTAGAATCTCAGATTTTTAATATAATTTATCAGATCTGTTATGATGACTTGTCTAGTGCAATATCCACAACAGTTTACGGATCATTTGATATCAAAGTAGGTTTCTTTAGGTATTTTGTGGAGATTGTAGGGATCTAGATCGATGAGGCCGAAAATCGTAAAACCCTAATCATGGGCGACGAATCTGTAAATGAACCTTGTGATCCTGCATAGATGAGGTTTTCACGGCTCGAAGAACAAGTCGTCGATATAAACCACAATTTCAACATCCTCATGGCGGCCCTAAGCAATAAGCTGGGGATATTTGGAGAAGAAGGGGGTTTGAACTGAGAGGACAAATTAGAAGGGGGAGAGCCACACTGAAACCTCGAGGTTGGAGGGAGAACCTCTAGTGACTAAGTGGGAGGATTTAAAAACCCTCATTAAGTCATAGTTTTATCCCATTGGGTACATGGAAGGCCAGTGGATCTAGTGGCATTACTTCAAGCAAAATTCAGACCAAAGCATGCACGAGTACACCACAAAATTCAGAAAGATGGTTATAATGTTGTGTATCTCTCCAAAGAACCAAGATGTACTCCTCAAGTATTTGGGGGGTTTGCATCATCATCTGCGTGAGCAAGTGATGTTGTTCAAGCCCAAACTGGTGGATGAGGCTTGTGTACATGCATAGTACCTAGAGAACATAGGCCTAAAAATAGAACGATCAAGTGGATTGAAGCAAAAGGAGCAACAAGATGCTTCTAAGGATGGGAAGAAGAAGAAAAGGGGGAAAATATAAAAAGATGGCAGCCACAGCACACCAGTGCAAAGATCCTAGCAATCACCACAACATTGATGGCCATACAAAGGAGAAGTGATAGAAGTTGCATCTAAAGAGAAACCTGAAGAACAAGAAGAAAGATAATAAGAAGAAGAATCTCATGGCCACTGATTCGAGAAACAAAGTTGAAAGTATCTCAAAAGTGGATGAGAAGATCATTTGTACATTAGTACAGAAGGAGGTGAGTTTGAGTAGCCTTCAACAATAGGAAGAGAAGGAAATGACAAAAATATTCCATGTAAAGATACATGTCAAGAAGATGAAGATTGATGATCTATTTGACTCAGGATCACAGGAAAATTTCATTGCAGCAGATCTAGTCAAGAAGTTGTGGCTAGAAGTTCGTGATCTTCAAAACCCATGTCCACTGGGATGGGCACATAAGGGTGCAAAGCTGAAGGTAAAAAATAGTGTAAAATTAGATTTGCTATTAATGCTGATTTTATTGATGAAGTAGATATGGATGTGGTTCCCCTTGATGTATGTGGAGTCGTGTTTGGGAGTCCATACATGTACATGCATGATGCAATATTCATGAAGAGAGCTAACTCGTACTGGATCATCAAGGATGGAAAATAATTCATCATCAATGCACACAAAGGCAAGTTGAAAATTTCACTGGTATGTGCCAACCAAGCCAAGAAATTGATCAATTCTAGCAAGAAGTATGTTTTATTGTTTTTAAGAGAAAATCAGTTTGTAAAGGAGTCAAGAGGTAAGGCATCCCTAGAGGGGTGTACTAAGAAACAAAAAAAAAAACAATTGGAGGAGTTGTTACAGGCATACAAGGATGTGTTCTGAGAGCCTAAAGGGATACCCCCTAAGAGAGAAGTGGAGCACGAGATCCAAATATTTCCAGACTCCCCATTACCAAATATTGGGCTATACATGCAGTTTGTTATAGAAGTAAGTGAGGTGAAGAAAAAATTGTAGTAGCTACTAGAACATGATATCATTCAACCGAGTGCATCACCATGTGGGTCACCCATCATCATTGTGCCAATGAAGGATGTGACTTGGTGGATGTGCATAGATTACAAGGTGTTGAATAAAATCATGCTCAAGAACAGATACCCCCTGCCTAGGATAGATGATATGCTAGATCAGTCGCAACAAGTAAATCATTTCACCAAGCTGGACTTGAAGTTTGGATATCACTAGGTTCGAGTCAAGAAGAAGATACATGGAAGATCACTTCAAAACATGCAAGGTTTGTATGAGTGGTTAGTTATGCCATTTAGCCTATGTAATGCACCAACTTCATTTATGAGATTAATGAATGATGTATTACGCCCTTTTATAGATTCATTTGTTGTTGTCTATTTGGATGATATACTATTATATAGGGCTACCTGGGAGGAGCATATTTCACATTTGACGCAGGTGCTGGAAACATTGAAGAAGCACTAGCTGCTAGCAAATCTCAAGAAGTACGAGTTTGCGAACAATCCTTGGTGTATTTGGGATATGTGATTGGTGGAGGAGAATTGAAGATAGATCCTTCTAAGATGGAGGCCATCATGAAATGGTCAGTGCCTCCTAATTTTACTGAGGTTAGGAGTTTCATTGGAGAAGCATAGTACCTGAGGAAATTCATAGCCTTGTTTTTAGCGGTTGCAACACTGGTCCATGACATAACAACAAGTGACAAGAGTTTCCAGTGGGGAAAAGGGCAACAAAATGATTTCAATGAGTTAAAAAACAAGATTAGTGAAGCACCAGTTCTAGCATTACCAAATTTGCAACGACCCTTTGAAGTGGAGACATATGCGAGTGGGTGTGCTATGTTAGTTGTCTTGATGTAAGGAGGAAGGCTCGTTTGCTACCATTCTGAAGTATTTCATGGGGCAGTTCTTAACTATCTATCTACGATAAGGAGCTCTATGCCATGGTGAAAGTTGTGAAGAAGTAGAAGCACTACTTGATGGTAAAGGAGACAATAATCCACATGGATAACCAGTCGTTACAGTACCTACAGGACCAAAATAAGCTACAACAGAACAAACATTACAAGTGGATGGGGTTTTTACAGCAGTTTCGTTTGGTGATAAAGTATAAGAAGGGAAACACAAACAAGTTTTTTGATATGCTTTCAAGGCCACCCGCATCAAAGATTACAACTTTGGGGGCTCTTATGCACATGGAGCCATTCACCCATGATGCATACAGAGAGGCATATTTAGAAGATGAGGACTTCAAGGAGGTGTATCAGCAGTTGCAAAGTCAGAGTCATGTGCACGATGGAAACAACACCGTTGACTACCATCTCCAAGATAGGTTACTCTATAAGCTGTATAAGTTATGTGTTCCTAAAGTTGAGTGTTTTTAGATGATTAGAGAGGCTCACACCTCCAATATTGCAGGACACTTTGGTGTAGGGAAGATCATGGCTAACTTGCAGAGGTATGTGAATTGGCCCAAGATGCAAGAAAAAGTAGTTAGGTTCATAAGAGGATGCATGCTTTGTTGTACCAACAAGCCTAACAATAGGAAAAAGGATCTGTATCATCCCTTACCTGTACCTAATCATTCTTGGGAAAGCATTTCCATGGACTTTGTGGGAGTTTTACTGACAACTAGGAAGGGACATGACTACTTGTTCATGGTAGTTGACGGGTTCAGTAGGATATGTGTTCTGATGCCATGTAAAAAGACCATCAATGGACAAGAAGTAACAAACTTTTTCTTTGGACAGGTCTGGTACACTTTGGGATACCAAGGATCATCATTTCAGACAGGGATACAAGATTTCTCATTGCATTATGGACTACATTGTGGGAGAATATGGACATGAAGTTGAAGAGATCTACAACATTCCATCCATAGACAGATGAGCAGACAGAAGTAGTCAACAGTTCTTTGGTGCAACTTCTAAGGGGTTACAACTAGAAGCATCCGAAGACCTGGGATGAAAATATGGTATATATACAACATTCTTATAACAGAGAGGTGCATACTTCTATAGGAAAGTCCCCATTTGAAACTTGTTTTGGATATTTTCCACCTTCACCTTTGGATATTTCATATGGGTAGCAAGGAGGAGGGAAGGAAGACATTACATGAGATGCTTTGAGGGTTTAAAATATTATAGAGAAGATCAGGCAGATCCATCTATAGGTATAGGAAACACTGTAGAAGTCGTAGTTTAAGCATAAGGCTAGGCATGATCAACACAAAACATAGAAATCATTTAAGGTGGGAGACAAAGTATGGTTACCGATGAATAAGGAGAGGCTGCAGGGGCCTGTTAAGAAAATAAAGGCTATAAGGTATGGTCCCTTTGAGATACTAGAAAAGGTGGGTGATAATGCCTACCGACTCAGTTTAGCACCATATATGTGCATTTGCTCAATTATAAATGTAGAGAATTTGAAACTCTATGAGCCTTCCATGCTAGATCAGGAATAGGAAAAAGTCCTACCTTCTGTGGAGGATTTGGCACTAGACACTCAGGCAGAGTTGACAGAAGATATAGTTTTGCAAAAGCCTTCCAAAACTACAAAACAATGGAAACAAGACCTTTGGCAGATTGGGTTGAAGGGACAACTTCCAGGCAAAGCTAAATGCTACACCAGAGAGAAGGTGGAGGAAAAAATTTCCTCACCTCATTCAGTAAAACATTTTGGGGACCAAAATCCTCCCAAAATGGGGAGGTGTGATCCGAATTGGATCATTATATTTTTTGGCATCCATATCAATGAATTTGGAGTGGAAAAAGTGGAGGAATATGCTCACGGGGCCGTTTTTACTGGCGAGACCCAGTTTGGCGAAATGGGGTTTGAAACCTTCTGGGAGTGATTTAAGGCATCAAAAAACATTTTTTGGGGGTAAAAATTTGCCTCTCAAGTGGGATCTTTTCATGCTATTCTACACATAGAGATATTTCCAATGGCGCAATAATCGCGCCAATCAGAGTTCGTATGCAAAAGTTATGCTACTCAGAAGTTGACCTTCCTGTTTTCACACCTATAGTTCGGGAGGATGTTGCTTCATCCCCCATTATTCATGGAAAATGGGCTAGCCACATGTTTGTGATGTAAAAGACTCTAGAAGAGTCTATTTTGTAACTCTCGTTAAGAGTTGATGTAGTCAAACTTAACCACTAGTAGGCTATCGGGCTGTGTTATAACCGGGCCACTAGGAGGAATAGACATAACATTCTTTCGAGAGAATTTTGTTCCATATTTGAGAAAAGATACCTAGGAACTATAGGAGGTAGAGCAAACAGAGAGGATATGTGCACTGTAGTAGCCCACGTGCCACAAACATTACTTCTTTGTATCTATAGCCATATTTCCAGACAAAGAAAGAGAGCGAAGCGATCTCACCTTCTAGTTGGGTTTTCTCTTGAAAGGGTTTCCCAGATATCATATCATGTGTATTATGTGTGCGTGAGATTATTTTTTCATTCTCTACTTTTCTAATTGATTTACTTTTACATGCATGCACTAATTACAATTAATTTACATTCTAGAAATTAAATCAAATTGTAATAGTGTAGAATCTCATATTTTTAATATAATATTATTAGATCTGTTGTGATGAACAGTCTAGTGGAATATCCATGATAGTTTATGGATCAAAGGAAGCCAAGATAGTGGGTGATGTAGCTCAAAATTTGCCCACAATTTATACAACAATGGACAATTTCCAAGCAGACCACAAAGCATCCATCATTATGATGGAAGGTAAGTTGTGTAACCAATTTGTCTCCATTTTAATTGATCTGAGTTCTAATTATAAATATGTTAGCCTCGAGCTTGTGGAGAAATGAAATTTGGCTCAATAATTGTATGTAGAACCATGGTTGGTTCAATTGGCAGCAAGAACGAAGAGGAGAGTGAGCCAATAGGTAAAGTCATGTGACATTGAGCTTCAAGGCATGCCAACAATAGTACACTTAAATGTGTTACCTTTGGGGGGAATACAACATACTATTGGGTATGGATTGGATATATAAGAACCATAACGAGGTTGATTTTTATGAGAAAGAAATGGAATGCCCAGACAAAGCAGAAAGGAAAAGAGTATCCAGGGTATGAAAAATCCCGACTTGGTGAGGCAAGTTACAACCATGCAAACCAAGCGCAACTACATAAAAGTTTTTCAATTGTTTGTTGTGAAAATTACCAATGATGGCGATGCCAATGGCCACACAAAAAGAGAAGAAAGTGAAATGTTATAGAAATACCTCGTACTATAATAATTTAGATATGTGTTTCTAGTGATATTCTTAGATTGCCTCCTCATAGAGAGGTAGACTTTTCAATTGAGTTGGTTCTTGGAGTAGCACCAACATCCAAAGCACCATACAAGATGCACTTCTGAATTGGTTGAGTTGAAGTTGTAGCTGAAAGAAATGCTTGATAAAGGTTGCATATGACCAAGTGTGTCATCGTGGGGAGCCCCATTATTATTTGTGAAGAATAAGGATGGGACACTCCAACTTTGTATTGACTACCGAAAATTGAATAAAGTGACTATTAAGAATCGATATCCCATTCCATGGATTGATGACTTATTTGATCAACTGAGAGGAGTAGAACTCTTATCTATGATCAAATTGAGGTCTGGATATCATCAAGTGTGCAGCAAATAGGAATATATCTATAATACTGATTTATGAACAAGATAGGAGCACTACGAGTTTGTAGTGGCACCCTTCTGTCTTAATAATGCCTCTGCCACTTTCATGTGTCTAATGAATAGTGTGCTATGTCCTTATTTGGATAATTTGTCATTGTTTGTTTTGATGATATATTGGTGTATTCAAGAACTGTGGAAGATCATGAATGGAACTTGGAAATATTATTGCAATTGCTAAGAGAGCATAAGCTTTATGCAAAGCTCAACAAATGTAAGTTTTTCCAATCACAAATACATTGTTTGGGGCACATTGTCTCCAAGGAGGGGATATCAGTTGATCCAGAGAAGATCAAGGCCATAATGGAATGAACAACACTAAAGAATGTGAATGAGGTCAAATCACTCATGGGTTTGAAAAAATGAAAAGTGGATACAACACATCTTATGCATGAATTAAACTTGTTAGATCACAATTTCACTTTGTTATCACATGGAAATATTTCATTAAAATCAGCTCTCATGTGGTCCTAAAATTTAAAGTCTATCAAATTTAATTTGCGATGTCTTTTGATTTGGAAACACTCATTGTAGGAATATAAGTAAAGTGCATTTCCAAATCCAAAGGTAATGAATGGCGAATAAGGCATAGGTGAACGCCTCCCCAACCATTCAATCCTCGGACCAATTTTTTTCTTAATGCTCTAGAACATGTCGGATATTCGATGTTAAGTTAAAACATCGACTATCTGAGGCCATTTTGATGGAGCAAACCATCAAATCTCCAACTTTGTACCGACAAACGAAGGCATAAGGTATATATGGTTGCTATAACCATCTAGCGTGTAACAAGATTAACTTCAAGTCAGTGGATCTGGTGAATAATAAGGGAACTCAAGCACAAGGAGTGAACCTATGCTTGAAATTTGACATGAGTTATAGTCAAGAAAATAATATTTCAATAGAAATCATGGTCATCGACCACTTAAAGGGCACAACCAAAGTGCATCCATTTCTAGCGTGACATACAAAATAGATGATGGCTAGGTGCCAACTACTGGAGGTGCTTATGTTTGCAAAGGGATAAAAGAATTGAGTGTTAGTTCATTATAGCAGTGATGTTTCTAAATAGTTAACACCAACATCACTAGCTACTAGACCTCAATATAGAGAAACAAAATCTCCAACTAGATTACCTGAAAAATCAAGATTGGGTAGTTTTACATTATGGAGGTGTTGACTTGAGGACTAGAATACTGCTCTTAGGATTATGTCCTCTTTAGTATCAACACAAGGATTGAAGGTTCATGTATTCAATTGCAATTTATGAAAATGATAGAGGATCGAGAATCTAATATCATAGAAATACAATGAGTAGTTACAACAAAGTTACATCCCTTTACTAAGTATAATAAGCCTTTGATAACATTGTTGCATTCCTTCGACTTGAATACCCACGAGTGTTGTTAAAACCAAAATGATGTATACCTCTTTTGAATTAATTAAAACCATAACCAATACACTCTGGTGGTTAACGAATGTAAGTTGGGGTTTCAACTATTGGTTAGATCTTGGTGGCTTGATACGAAAAACTAAACAAGTTCCAAAATAGACCTAAGGCAAGTATCTCTAGTGATAGAATAATAGGCTCAGGTGAGGGCGTGAGGCACCATAGTCATCGAATTTTGCTGCTAAAAGAAAAATGATGCCTTCTTAAGAGTTATGGAAAATATAATGAGAGCAAAATTTAGTGGCTAGAGAGCACAACGGACAAACAAGAAGTTGTGTGTGTTAAAGATATAAATAATTGAGGAGAAGGGTAGGTGCATTGCTTGTACACCCAGTGAGAAAGGGAGGTCTCAATTAGGAATTGCATGCTTGAAATATCAAATGCGATAGATGTAAAGGGGTTGCAGGTCATGAACGCATAACATAAGGAGGAATCTCTATGATCTAATAATGTGACTTAGATTTTATAGTGAAAGGTGCCTTAGAGGGGTCGTAAGTCATCGTTGCAGAGATTAGTGGGAAATTATTTCCATTTCAAGATGTGACATGCCACTTAAAGGACGTAGCTTTTCAAAGAAGGTTGCAAGTCACATTTTGCAACAATATTGTAGGTCACATTTTCTGACATAAATGTAGATCGTAGTTTTCAACATTAGTGTTGGTAGTTTTTCAACACTGCCTTTATAGTCAATAGACTGTTCGAGCTTTGTACAAGATAATGGCAGTATGTATGTCTGAAATCTATGGTGGAAAATGGAAATGATTCAAAAAATAATGAAGATAATGCATGTAAGAACAATGACTGAAACCAACACCTATGATCCCATAGGTTCATATGTCCATCATTTTCTCTTCCCAACATTGTCTTCCCTTCAATTTATGCAACTCCATAACTCTTGACAACTATTCTTACAACAATGAAATATTTCTCTTGGACCTTTCACATGCTTGTCTTTCTTTCTGCTTTGTTTGTTCTTTGGGATGAGCTTGCAAAAGTGATCAAAACTTCTTATTACTAGGGCCTTGAGGCAGATAATTTAACTCGATTTCAGAGTAAGGCCTCAACTATTGAGAAATCTTCTACTCAGATGGAATTCCAAACTGCCAAATGTAACAAGGTCATCCCATTATAATAGAAACCACTTCCCATAACGAGATGTTTCTGGTGGTAGTAAGCCTTGTGAGCTGGCTAATTTGATCCAAACCCCAGGCATACAAAAGACACACATACACATAGATTTAACAATTTCTTAAAACCCTAATTGTTTAATTTACCAAAACAAAAACATAGAGGTAGTGTTGAATCATTCTTTTCAAAACAAATGAATGTCAAATGTGAGAAACCCTAATTCCAAGGATGAATCTAGATAGGCATGCGTAGGTAGTGTGCCGCATGGACATACTAGCACTTTTAGCCTCTATAACAGGAGTTGACCATTACAACTAACAAGGATATATGTTAAGCCCTTGAAAAGCACAAGGGGACCATAATTTAGATATACGGGCTAAAATTTTGGGTGGTGTTGTAGCGGCTACAACATTTGGCGAACCACTAGTAGAATCCATCATCTATACCTACTTCCCTATAAAAAATTGATTCTTGTTGATAAGGAAAGGAAGTCTTGAATCGGATACTATGGGTACCATATGGGTTGTTTAACCTTTTACATGCATGCCATTTCTTTTCCTCTCGACTAGGTCTCCTCAGTATTTACACATTAAAACAAGAGCTCACATATGTAAGCCTTCGATGATGATGCAAAGAACATGATAGAGGGCATATATTATTTAGAATGTTAAGGATATTTTCTAGTGTTGTTTCACTACTAGTAGGCCTGTTCAGTACCCCGGTGGAGTCACTTAATAAATCACAAGCTTTGCTTCACTTCCAGCAGGCCTCTTCAACACACTGGCGAAGTTGCTTGTATCACCTCTTTGTGCAGTAAGCCTTTCTATTTACCCTCTATTTAATTAAATTTTATTTGCATGTACGATGGCATTATTTATTTGGTGTTTATTGTGCTAGGGTGAATGCGGGATCCCGATTTTTTTCTACAAGAAAGAGAGGTTGTTCTTTATTTTCAGTAACTAAATGATCTTCTAACTTAGGTTTTCCCTCATGCCATGCTTCCACATCTCATCTCCAACTGACAAGTGGGCAATGAAAACATACTATGAAAGATTCAACATTGTGTCAGAAATAGGGTTCACATCATAGATATAGGTCATTTGAGCTGATTAAGGTTCCCCATAAGAACCTATTTGTATTTTCCTCAGTGATAAGTCAAACTCATAGGAAATATGTTTAGGACACAATTTTGATAACTGAATCTAAGAGATATTGCCTCTTGGAGTAGCCATCATAACCACATGAAACCATTCGACAAGGGTTTCAGTATTACGGAAAAGTGACAAGAGAAGATCTCATAAGGTTTCCGCATTTGCAAAGAGGCATAAGGAAAATCTACATGACATCAAAGGCTTTCAAAGAACATGTAGGGAACAAAGCTTAGATGAAAATGTGGGAGTTAATGCATCATGGAGAACAAAGGAAATATGTAAGTAGCTAGCAAATGCAATGAAAGAAGAGGATAACACTAAGTACAGATTGAATGCAGTGAGAAAAGGTACATGCAATACATGAAAATCATTTCAGTGCAATGAAATGAAAGGCTATGCAAGAAAAATTATCTAACTACAATAGAAGGGGCCACACAATGTAGTGAAGAGTAAATTCAAAAAGATGAATCCTAGATAAGTGTGTAATCTTATGAGCTAACCAAAACAACCCGAACTAACAAAAATACAACGAAACATGTCTCAACACTAGCTAGTCTAAACCTAAAACCATAATAGAAAAACCTTAAAAAGAAAACCCTAATAAGTGAAAAACCCTAATAAACATATTAAGAAGAAAAAATTGAAACCCTAACTAATCTAAATCTAAAACCATAGTTTTACTAGAGAATTTCAAGTAATGTGAAATCAAACTTCTAGTTCAACCATCACAGCAGTTACTGACCTACAGAAACAAAGGTGTTAACAATTAGACTTAGTACAAAGTATGGTGCAAAAACAAAAATCCTTACTTGGAAAACATGCACAAGATTAAGAAGGCCACATCTACTAGCAAGAAAGCGTGCTAGAAAATATTGTTCTAGCCAAGCTGCAACTCTATCCTGGTAAAATGAATCATAATCTTGAAATCCCTAATCATCTTACCATGATATGCATCCATCTATGTTTAACCCTATATGAAGCATAAGAGAGATGAGACGTCACCTTCTTGTAGAGGAATTCGCCAAATAAGACTCTTCAAGTTGTAAGCATTCATATCATGGTACTCAAAATGACAAACTTGAAAACCCTGAATATTTCTAAAAAGTGAGCATTCTTCAAAAATCTTAATTTCAAAAACCCTAATTTGAGCCTATTCATGGGTTTTGTGAAGGAAGTGAGGACTTGACATAACCATCAATGAGAGTCGAAGTGCCTCACTATCCTGACAAACTTCTGAACCTCCAAATGGTAGATCATCCAATAATGGTGGTTTCATAAGATTAACAAATGAATACACATGGTCATCATCAATAGTGAGAAAATCATCATTGAATGTATCGTTGGTTTGACCAAATGTTACAACATTTCCAAATTGGTTATTCAATAGATAAGATTGTTCTAACATCCAAGTTGGTGATGAATCAGCCAGGTGAGTCTCATGAAAGGGATGATTTATGTGATTTATTCCCTCAGATATAGTGGAATGTAAGAAACCGCTAGCTTGTCCCTGATCAAAATCTGCACCATCTAGGAAAGAATTAGAAGGGTTTGAAACAATGACCATTTTGCTCTCTTCAACAAACAAATCAAAGTACAAGGAGAAATGAAAAGATTTTGTAGAAGAAACATCACTCGAGTCATAATATTTCAAACATGAGTTCTCATCTGGCAAGATGGTGCTGAACGAAGACTCATGTGAGGAAACCCTTATGTAACGTAGTTCAGGGATATCATCAGGATCATGAGAACCTAACATAACCATTAGCAGAAGAGAAGTGCCTCAACTTCCCAACATGTCCCTAAACAATCAAAATATGAGTAATCTAATTTTGGTGTCTTAGTGAGATTAACAAGAGAATATGAACAACTATCATAAAAGTTGTCACTGAATACGTTGTTGGTAGGATGAAAATTGTTAAAGCCACTAGATTTTTCATTTAACACATGAAAATTTTCAAGGATTAAGAATTAGGATGAATCAATTGGAGGACCATCTTAAATTTTTTGAGATGTAGAGTCATCCTCTCCATTTGTTAAATATTGGAGATTGAAAAGATCATGGAAAAGGGATTCAATATTTTCATCTTTTGATTGAGAGACAACATCATTATGTACCTCATTGTAATAAGGAGCAACAATATAAATATTTGAAGAGTATGGAAACACTGCTAGTGTAGCAGACTCATGAAATAAATCAGGGTATGGAAGATGAAACGACTCAAGTGAAGAGACATTAATTCCACCCAAATCTAATTCAAGACTAGAATCATACACATTAGTGTCATCTTGAGGAAGTGGTGGATTAACATGCATGTTATACTTCATGGAGTTGATAGGTCATTCAACTTTATCTAAGACAAGACCTAGGCCATTACAAATAGGTGAATGAGGGAGCATAATATGAGGGATTTCAGCAATAGATTCAAGAACATGATTAACAGTTTCAAGTGGGATCTTATCAATAGGGGGAGGTGTTTTTTCAACTTGATTATCAGGTTTTCCAATTTCACCAAGATCTATGAGAGTTTTAGAAGCAAGACAACTTGGTTCCTTTCCTTACAAACACTCTTCATCACCTAGATTATTAATTACCAAAATTTTATTAGGTAATGAAGCTGAAGGAGGATGTATAATTTCATAGGGCTTATTGTATTTAGAATTTTAAAGAACGTTTCTGGTGTTTCCTCACTGCCAACAAGCCCATTCAGTACCCCAATGGAGTCTCTCAATAAATCACAAGCATTACTTCTCAATCAACAAACTTGTTCAACACCTCAATGAAGTTTTTTGTACCACCTCTTTGTGCAAAATCCTTTCTCAATCCTTTTCCATCTATTTAATTAATTTTTCTTTATGTGCACATTGGCATCATTTATTAGGCATTTATTGCACCTGGGCGGATGAGGGATCCCGACTTATTTTACAGGAAAGAGATATTATTTCTTATTTTCAGAAACTAAAGTACCTTTTGACTTAATTTATCCCTCATTCCATGCTTCCACATGTCATCTCCAACTAAAAAGTGGGCCATTAAAACATACCATGAAAGATTCAGTACTGTGTCGAAAATAGGGTTCAAGTCATAGATATAGGTATTTTAGCTTATTAGGGTTCCCCATAAGCACTTGTTCGTTTCCTCGATGATAAGTCAAAATCATAGAAAATATGTCTCGGATGCAATTTTGATAACTAAATCTAAGAGAGGTTGCCTCTTAGAGTAGTCATCACAACCACATGCAACCACTTGACTAGGGTTCAATATTAAGGAAAATTGACAAGAGAAGATCTTCTAGGGTGTCAGCATGTGCAAAGAGGCACAAGGAAAAATATACATTACATCAAATGCTTGCAAAGAACATGCAGGGAACAAGGCTTATATGAAAATATGAGAGACAATGCAGCATGGATAACAAAGGAAATATGTAAGCAGCTAGAAAATTCAATGCAAGAAGAGGGTAACACTAAGTATAGATTGAATCCATGATGCAATACAATGAGAAAAGGTACATACAATACATGAAAATCAATGCAGTGTAATGAAATGTAGGGACATGCAAGAAAAATCAACTAACTGCAACTGAAGGGGTCATGCAATTTAGTGAAGAGTAAATATAGGAAGATGAATGTCAAATAAGTGTGCATTGTTATGAAAAGACCAAAACAACTTGCAATAAAGAAAATACAATGAAACATGTATAAACCCTATATAGTCTAAACCTAAAACCCTAACAGGAAAACCTTAGCAAGAAAACCCTAATTAATAAATTAAGAAGCAAAACCTAAAAACCTAACTAATATAAACCTAACCCCTAATTTAACCAGAGGAGATCAGGTCATGTGAAATCAAACTTCCAGTGCAACCATCACAATAGTTCCTATCTTGCAAAAAGAAAGGTGTCAACGATTAGACTCAGTATGAAGTATAACGCTAAAACAAAAATGCTTACCTAGAAAACATGCACATGAGTAAGAAGGTGACATATAATGATAGGAATGTGTGCTAGAAAATACTGCTTTATCCAAGCTGCAACTCTATCATGGTAAAATGAATGGCAAGCTTCAAATCTCTAAGCATCTGACCATCATATGCATCCTTCTATGTTTAACCCTACATGAAGCATAAGAGGGATGAGATGTTGCTTTCTTGCAGGGGAATTCACCATATAAGACTCTTCAAAATAGTAAGAATTCATATCATGGTACTCAAAATAACAAACTTGAAAAACCTAAAGATCTCTAAAAAATGAGCATTTGTCGAAAACCCTAAAGATCTCTAAAAAAATGAGCATTCGTCGAAAACCCTAATTTGAGAAACCCTAATTTGACCCTGTTCATGGATTTTGTCATGGACTTGAGGACCTGACATAACCATTGTCAAGAGTCGAAGTGCCTCATCGTCCTAATAAATTTCTAAACCTTCAAATGGTAGATCATCAAATAATGGTGGTTTCGTAAGATCAATAGACGAATGCACACAATCATCATCGAAAGTGACAATAAAATCATGATTGAATGTATCGCTAGTTTGACCAGATGTTACAACATTTCCAGATTGGTTATTCAATAGATAATATTGTTTTGACATCCAGGCCAAAGATGAATCAATTGGATGAGTCTCATGACAAAGATGAGTTATATGATTTCTTCCTTACATAATATGCACCAGCTAGGCTAGAATCAGAAGGGTTTGAAACAATGGTTGATGTACTCTCTTAAACAAAAAAATCAGAGTACAAGCAGAAATGAAAATATTCTCTAGAATAAACATCACTTAGGTCAAAATATTTTGAACATGAGCTCTCATCTGGTAATATGTTGTTGAATGAAGACTCATCTAAGGAAACCCTAATTTTACCTAGTTCAGTGATCTCATCAGGATCATGAGAAAATGACACGACCATCAGTGGAAGCTGAAGTGCCTCGAATTCTCGAAAAGTTCCTAAAGCTTTGAAATATGAGTCATAAAACTTCAATGGCTTAGTGATATTAGCAAGTGAATATGAACAACTATCATCATAGGTGTCACTAAATATGTTGTTGGTAGGATAAATATCATTATAGCTACCAGATTTGGCATTTAGCACATGAAATTCTTTAGGGATTAAGAATGAGGATGAATCAACCATAGGACCATCTTGACTTTTATGAGATGTATAATCTTCCTCTCCATTTGTTAAATATTGTAGATTGAAAATATCATGGACAAGGGATTCAATATTTTCATCCTTTGATTGAGATATATCATTATGTATCTAATTGTAATCAGCAACAACAGTATACATATTTGAAGAGTATGGAGACATCGTTGGTGTAGGAAACTCGTGAAATAAATCATGTTATGGAAGATGAAACAACTCAGGTGAAGAAACATCAATTCCACCTAAATCTGATTCAAGAATGGAATCCTACACATTAGTGTCAAGTTGATGAAGTAGTGGATCAACATGCATGTTATGTTCCATGTAGTTGATAGGACATTCAACTTTATCTCACACAATACCTAGATCATTTAAAATATGTGAATGAGGGAGAATAATATGAGGGGACTCATGAATAAATTTAGGTAGATTCTTAATGGTTTCAATTTGAGTTTTACAAACGTGGTGAGGCGTTTTATCAACTTGATTTTCAGGTTGTCTAATTTCACTAGAATGCATGAGAGTTTCAGAATCAAGACAACTTAGTTCCTTAGCCTGCAAAAACTCTTCATCACCTAAATTATTAATGGAAGAAATTTCAATAAGTAATGAAGCTGAAGGAGGATGTGGAATTTAACAGCCGGTAATTTCCTCTCGAGAGGCATGAGGATTTTTCTTTGTCACAGAAGTTAGCAAGACAAAATAAAGGATAAGTTTTAGTTGATTTCTAACTTGAATATTATCACTAGAATCATGATTCATCTCAGATTCAAATTGTTTCAAAGAAAGACAAACCAATCGTAGGAATTTCTCACTCAAATACATCCAATCCACATCACTTTTAGTAAATTCATAACAAATATGGACAAACCTATTGGAAAAATACTTTAATGATTCATCACGTTTCATTATAAGTTGATTGATCCTTTTAAACAAATATTAATAATCATACCTGCCAAATGCTTTCTTGATGAGTTACTCGAACGAATTGATAGAAATCACTAGTAATATATGGCACCATTTCTTAACATGACCTCCAAGTGTGAGGGTGAACAGTTTTCCAATAACATATTTACAATGTATTCCATTAGAATGACCAAATTGGATAAATTGACACATATGTCATAATACAATTGTTTATCCATTGCCATCAAACTTAAACTGTGACAAGTTATGGATTATTTCTGCAAGGATTGAAATATTTAGACTTTTAGAAAAACAACCTGGGATAAAGGTTTGGGTTGGAGCTATTTAAAGATATGATGTTAAGATAAAGGCTTTATGGGCTCAATTTTTCATTTGGACCTCCTTCTGGTGCCAAAAATCTATTAATGGGCTAGAATGTACAAGAAGCAACTAAGGCATCTCCTTAATGTGAAGTCCTAATTAGACCTCACACTATTTGGGATAGGATCCCCATTTGGTATGTAGGATTGACAACCACCGTGTTATTTTTCTCCTTGCTATAAAATGAGGAGATGTTAGAGCAAGGGAGAGAATGAAATTCCCAGAGAATGGGGATGAGATCAACTCATGATTGATAACCTACATATCAAAATATGATAATATAACAACAAAACAACAAGAATAATTATTCCACAAGAAATATTAGTGTGCTAAAACCATCTCAGACACACATCAAGAGGAAAGTGTTAGAAGTTAATTGCAAACAAGTTTATAATAAGTTACTGGCATAGTGTGAAATAATAAAAGAAAAGTTTCAAAGTAGACATGAAATCCATAAGCCATGAACTATTTCATTAACATATCACTCACATGAAAATACACATACAAACACAATGGAAATATTGGAAAGCCAATATGACCATAATGAAAATGCATGGAAATCAATGCCAAAAGTGAAGAAATTATTAATGTTGTTGTAAAAACAAGTACATGTCCTGCTAACCATCAAAGACCATTAGTGGAACATGGGTTGCTCATGCCATCTTCCAAATCAAAACCATATCCTCACAACAACTTACCCTACTAGCCACCAAGAGTTGAATGCCTCTAGCTCTTCAAGAATAGATCAACTATCTAATGCTACTCCTATCTCAAGTGCTAAATCCCCCCTCAAATAAGGCATGAGGTTATATTTATAGAGGTGAGAAGGGTGACATTTCACCTTCTTGCATGACCTTTCATCTACCCTCATGACCCTCGACCTTCCTTGCAGCTCTCCGATGTCTAATGACTATTACATGCTCAATTGATCTCCATATAGATATTAGCATCATGATGAAAAAAAATTACATATTGATAGAAGAGAAATTGTACGGAGAATAAAGAAAGTTGTTGGAAACCCTAAACAATGTTGTTGTGAAGTCATGATGAGTAGTTGAATAGGGTTACGATCTATTTGTTGTATTGACTACATATTTTCCTATTATTGCACCTATCATCAAGCTTGACATAATGTCTTGGGAATCTATGTGGAGCCAGTTCTCTTGTTTGTCGAAACCCTAGTTGCACAACCTCTGTGAGAAATCCGAGTGTCCTCCACATAGGTCAACATTCTTGCTCCTTTTTTGTTATCTACAAACAAATTACATTGTTCATGCATACTTGCAAATGAAGAATAATATTAAAACATAACCAATTAATTGAAAGAAATATACTAATTTGGACCCATGTACAGTCTTTTTACACCACAATCAATATCTTACTATTTTGTTCTTATGCATAGGGCTTAATTTCCTTTAAGCTCAATTGGGGTGTTGCATTGAATTATTCAAGTGAATCCCATGGCTAAAAGAAGTAGTGGTCTTTTATGAGCATATGATACTGCTTCCTACTGTTGGAGTGCCTCAAATGTTATATCATCATTTCCAACAATACCATTTCATTCCACAAGAGCAACCATTTTCTCTTTATTTCAAAATCCATGAAGTAAGTTTGTAGCTTCCAAAACCTTTGCATGGAATTTATCATTTCAGTATATCTTCTTTGTCGTTGTCAACATAACCATAGAGAAGAGAGTCAACCTTATCTCATTGCAGGATCCCTGCAATTATACTCTATACGAAAACCTTATCGCATTTGAAATAAACAATTTCCATAGCTAAAGTGTATAGTCATAGAATATCTACAGTATTGCATGTCTTCGTTCCCGTTAAGACATTATTTGAGGATGCATATGTTGTCTACTCATTGTCAGTCGTTTGTGAAGCACCAGTCTTGATAGGTTTCCCCTCCACCACAGAACCAACTTCCTTTTCCCTGGAAGAAGGTGAAGGGCTCCTAACACCTTTCAAGTGATTCAAAGACATATCCAAATAAACATGATCCAAAAATTCAAATTTTTAAATAATCTTTTCCATTTTCCTTTTAGATTCAACGAGAAGCCTCTTGCAGCTCAAGTAATTTACACATGTGAGAAAGGAAATATTTATTGATGGAAGCCTTAGTGGAACAGGCATTGAAATTTTTTGTGATGATGCTAAGGGTGCCTTCACTTTTAGGGAATAACAACCTCAAATATTTTATCAAGGTCCTAAGCATAACAACTATAGTTACCTTTTCAAGAACAACTTCAAACCCTATCTCCACGGAGAAACCCAAGAAACTTATGTTCAAGTGTCTTTAGTTTCATGTCATCATGTGTATAAAATTTATAATAAACTTTAGAGATCTTTAAGTTCCCTTGAGGAATGTATATTCTGTCTATGAGGCTTTGGAAATTATTAGTTTGTCTTTTCTCTACTCCAAAATTCCGACTCCCCTTATGAATCCAAGCATTATTATATACAATAGCCTCCCATGTATACTTTGATTTGGAACACAAGAGGGCTATTCTAGGCATACATTACAACAAGGTGATGGAAATGTGAGTGGGGAATGTCGTAAAGGGAGAACACCAATGGTGGATAGGTTTCAATAGAAGTTGTGATTTAAGGAAGAGAAAATGAAAATGAGAATGTGATTAGTTGACATATTACAATTTCACAAAGAATAACATGTCACATTCCTCATTTGAAGGGTCTATAGAGGCTAGAGTTGTAACTTGCAACCTCATGGGGCAGTAGAATAACTCAATTGCAGGCTCATTCTTCAAGGTTGGTTTCACCTTTGGATGGATTATAAGGTTGCGATATGCGACTAAAGCATCATTGTGATCATAAAAGTGTAAGTCACAACTCGAAGGGGTAGTCTCATTAATGAATGAGGATGCGACTAACTACTTAGTCGTAGTTTGCATGGAATTAGAAGAGGGATTTTCAATTTGAGTGCTAGTTGCAAACTAAATCTGAGATTTAAATTATAATGATGCACTAACCAATGGAAGAAACATATATAAAAGGGACGCCCAAATCATGGGTTCAATTGATGAGGAAGGGAATAAGTTTTTTTTCTTTTGATACAAGATTTCAACCAAGGCGTAAGGGTATATATGGTTGTTGTAACATTCTAGCAAACAACAAGATTAACCTGAATTCAGTGAAGTTGGTGAAGAATGAGGGAACTCAAGCACAAGGTGTGAACCTTTTCTTAAAATTGAACACGAGTTATAGTCAATAAAAGAGGCCTTCAATAGAAATCATTACCATTGACCACTTAAAGGGCACAACCAGAGTGTGTTCATTTCTAGTGCGACGTCCAGCATGGATGATGGCTAGGTCAAACTATTGGAGGTGATTATGCTCGTGAGGGGGTACAAGCATTGATTGTTAGTTCATTATATAAGTGATGTTTCTAAAGAGGTAACACCAACATCATAAGCTACTAGACCTCGATATAGAGAAACATAATCTCCAACTAGATTGCCTAAAAGATCAAGATTGGATAGTTTGACTTTATGGAGGTGCTGACCCGAGGAATGGAATACCGTGCATAGGATTATTTCCTCTTAAATATCAAAACAAGGGGTGAAGCTTCAATTATTCAACTACAAGTTGGGAAAATGATAGAGGATCTAGAATCTAATATCATTGAAATACAAAGAGAAATTATAGCAGAGTTATGTCTCCTTGCGTAGTATAACACACCTTTAATAACATTGTTGCATTCCTCTGACTTGAAGACCCAAAAGTGTTGTTAAAACCAAAATTATGGCTACCTATTTCAAATTAATTTGAACCATAACCAATACACTCTGGTGGTTAGCGAATGTAAGTTGGGTTTTAAACTATTGGTTTGATTTGGGTGGCTTAATATGACAAACTAAACAAGTTCCAGTGCAAAACTAAGGAAAGAATCCATGGTGATAGAATAATGGTCTTCTGTGAGGGCGTGAAGCACCACAAACACCAAATTTTGATTCTAAAATAAAAATGATGCCTTCTTAAGGGTTTTGGAAAAGATATCGAGATAAAAATTAGTGGCTAGAGAGCATAGAGGAAAAACAAGAAACGATATGTGTTGAGGGTATAAATAATTGATGAGAGGGGTAGGTGAAACAATCATATGCCCAATGATCTGATTTATAATATTAGATTGTTGTGCTAAGATCCTCCTTAGATTAGAAACAAAATGCTTTCATTGTGCTTAAGGATTCATGAATTTTTGCAACTGAAACTGATTTTTTATGTTAATTTTATGAGTAATTAAACATAAAATAAGAGACTGAATAGCATCATAAACATATACAAAACATCATCAAAAACAAATTACAACAGGAACATGATAAAGGAGTTCACCCCTCTTGGGCTACGTATCCTTGGTCCTGCTTCCAATGGCTTGGGCCTATCTATTATGCTCAAAAGTGTAAAAAGGTGTGTTTACAATGCTCAAATACTTCTAAAACATACTCCAATGAGTCCAGAATGTCAAAAACTGGCTATCTAGCCTTTTTTTGCATCCAATTTGGTAGAAAACTGAAGAATTTATGACCTTTCCTAGTTTTCCCAATATTCGCTCAACAAATTGCACCTTTTTCAGCATGAACCTACAATTTCACTCCAAAAATGCATTAACTGGGTGAAAATTTCATCGCGCGGCGGTCCGTAGTCTGTCGGCACCGCTTGCACCATCGCAAACCGCAATTGGTGAGAACCGATGGGCTTATGGTTTGTGAACGTGGCGAGGCAATGTGCGATTGCAATATGGTGGACCCGACAAAACTATTAGCTGGAACTCATAAACTTATTGCATCCGGGATCCTTTCGCAATTCGCAATCGACAGAGTATTGGCGATCTTATATATGTAGGACTTTGCTTTCCGCAGTGTGCGATTGTGACCTATAATTGCGATTATTGCATCACAACCATTCCCTTCTTGGGGGGTGATCATTGCATCACAACTGTCAGGGTTGATTCATGGCATCACATCTACTTGGGCTGATTCCTTATCCACAGATCTCTGTCTTTTGCAATCAACGATTGCGATTGATCGCATCACACACTGGCTTGTTTTGGGAACAATTTTTAACACCGACCCACTTACAGAATGTGATTTGTGAAATGAGGGGGCTAATGGCGACTTGTCACTTGGAGCTTCCCCATTCCTTGAAGGGCCTTGCCACACCATCTTTTCCTGCCATCTCTCCAAGTCAAACCTGAACTTTAACTTGCTCTAACTTCTTCATACGAGCTCATATTTGAGTGTTGTTTACACCATTGGAATCAGAATGACGAGCTCTTTGATCTGAAGCTAAGTTTATCAAGATTATGAAACTTTGATTTTTGAGCCTAATTTTGAGCACTTGATCACTCCTCCCCATTGGAAGCCATTTGGACCCCAAAAGGATCAATTTCAATTGTCCATTAGGTGAGGGTACAGTTCCCTCACCTTTCCAAGCTCTATCCATTTGGCTTTTAAAGGATTTGTACCCTTGAGCCCCACTCGAAGATAATTGATACTTCCCCTTTTTAATGTCCTTATTCTTCTATCAAGTATAGTGTCTTGCTGAAGCTCATCAAGGAATTCTGGAGAAAAGTCTTCAATATATGGAATTTGAATATTCTCTGCTTGATCTTCAATCAAAGGAGGCTCATACAACCTTATATTATCAACATTAACAATAGCATAAATTTGCATATATGAAGGCAAATCCAACTTGAAGGCATTGTTACCAATCTTTTCAAAAATTCTGAATAGACCATATCTAATTGGTTTTAGCTTTTTACCTTCTCCCTGGAGCCTCTCTTTGTCAATGTGAAGCCAAAATTCATCACCAAATGGAACTTGTGATCTTGACGATGCTTGTCATGCCTTTCTTTGTACTTTCCTTAGCTTTTCTCAAGCTGTTCTTGAACCTTTTGGTGTACTAATTGGATTTGTTCAATGAACTTTCTTGCTTTGTCTATGTCGCTATGACCTTCAATAGAAACATCTTTGCCAAAAATAAAATCCAAAGAAGATTTAGGCAAGTATCCAAAGCATGCCTCAAATTGCGAAGTTTGAGTTGAAAAGTGCTTGGCTTGGTTATAAGCATGTTGAATATAGTGCAATTTTTCATCCCACAACTTAGGATGCTTGCTACAATACCCATGAAGAAGATGTATCATTGTTCTATTCACCACTTCTATTTGACCATTTGTTTTTGGATGAAAAGTTGTAATCTTATTCAATTTGGTGTCCATGAATCCCCATAAGCTTGACAAAAAATTTCCAACAAAGCGAGAATCTCGATCACTAACAATGGATGTGTGGCAGTCCAAAATGCACCCAAACATTTTGAAATAATAACTAAGCAGTTTGTTCAGCTGTAAGTTGCTTTTTACATGGCATAGAAATACACATTTTGTTGAACCTATCCACAATTACATACAAATAATCATGACATCTTTTTGACAATGGAAGACCTCCTACAAAATCCATAGAAACACTGTCCCGTGGTCGTGAAGGAACCGAAAGTGGTGTGTACAATCCTAACTTCCTATTGCTAGGCTTAATGATTGCACATAATGAACATCCTTTAATAAAAGGAGACACACTTTCAAGCATACGAGGCCAATAACAATACCTTTGTAGACGTGCCACTGTCTTACTTACATCGAAATGACCAACAATAAGAGAAGTATGTGCCTCTCTTATGATGTTAACTCTTTCTCCCTGTGGAATACAAAGGTTTTCAAGATGGCATAACAAGTTATCATGCAAATGATAATGCAATTCCTCTAATTGGTTACCTTGACTCAAGCTTGCATAAACATCTTGAAAGTCATTATCTAATGCATATTGCTCAATATAACTTTCATGTAAAATAGAATTATGCTTGAGTAAAGTAGCTGCACTAACAATAGGTCTAGAAAGAACATCAACACATTTATTGTAGATACCTTTCTTATACCTGATTACCAAGTCGAATTGCTGAAGAAAAGCCATCCATCGGAAGTGCTTTGATTGCTGCAACTTTGATTGAGATTGCAAGTATTGCAATGGTTGATGATTAGTGTGAGTGACTGTTTCCTTACCCATCAAGTAGTGTTTCCATTTTTCACACTTTGCACCAATGCATACAATTCCTTGTCATATGTAGGATATTTAATCACTGTACCATTAAAAGTTTCCGAATGAAAACATATGGGCTTACCATGTTGCATGAGGACTACGCCCATGGTGTAGTCGCTAGCATCACTCTGAATCTCAAATGGCTATCTCAAGTCTGGAAGTGCAAGTACTGGAGTTGTATTGATCTTTTCCTTCAATGCATCAAAGGCCTTTTGTTGTTTTCCTCCCCACTTAAAAACCTTTTTCACACTTGTCAACGCATGCAATGGAGAGACTACAAGAGAAAAATTAGCAATGAATTTCCTCCAATATTGGGCTGCTCCCAAAAAACTTCATACCTTAGTAACTGTCTTGGGCCTTGGCCAATTCACAATGACATCAACCTTGGAGGGATTTATTTTCAGCTCACCTCCTCCAACAATATGACCCAAGAAAACTAAAGAAGTTGTTCCAAAATCGCACTTTGACATCTTAAGATACAATTGTTCTTTTTTCAAGACATCAAGTACTTTTCTTACATGCATGACATGTTCATCACAGGATTTACTGAAAATTAAGATGTCATCTAAGTATACTATGACAAACTCATCAAGAAATAGCCTCAACACATCATTCATCACATGCATGAATGTAGCAGGAGCATTACATAAACCAAAAGGCATAACTAACCATTCAAACAATCCTTGTTTTGTTTTGAATGTTGTCTTCCACATGTCTCCTTCAGTTATTCTAATTTTATGGTAGCCACTTCTTAAGTCCAACTTAGTAAAATACTTTGCATCTTTCAATTGATCAAGTAAATAATCTATTTTAGGCAATGGGTAACGATTCTTTACCGTAATTTTGTTCAATGCACGAAAGTCCACACACATGCGCCATGTTCCATCATTCTTTGGCACCGAGACAATAGGTGAACCACATGGTGAGGAAGATGGTCCAATGATCCCTTTATTCAACAAATCTTGAATTTGCTTCTTAATTTTTTGCACTTTCCATCATTGACATCCTATACATGCCAATGTTAGGAAGAGGACAATCTTGCTGCAACTGTATCTCATGTTGGATTCCTCTCTTGGGAGGTAATCCCTTTGGTTTCTAGAACATATCGGCATATTGGTTAACTACGTCAACCAATTCAGATTTCAAATTTGAATCACAACCTTGAAAAGCTTTATTATCAACACCATCCTCGGGTTTTATCATTAGAAGCACAAAATTCTTGCTCAAATTCACTAGTCTTTTCATCTGTCGTGCATTAACAAGCGAAAGATTTATTTTCTTGCTATGATATCTCACAATATATTCTACTCCACCTTTGAATAAATTA
This sequence comes from Pinus taeda, assembly GCA_000404065.3. Lineage (NCBI taxonomy): Eukaryota > Viridiplantae > Streptophyta > Pinopsida > Pinales > Pinaceae > Pinus > Pinus taeda. The sequence goes on from APFE030177439.1 coordinate 72,382, forward strand.
TATTTGTTTTCATTTCTATGGAAGATAGCCTTTCTGTGGTATAGGTATGGGCTGCCTAAAACTATTCCACAAATATGTAACAATAGAACATCAAGCTCCACTTCATCTATGAAATTTGCAGTAGTGGCAAATTTCAGTTTACACTTTCTAGTAACCTGCAATTGCACATTTTCACACACCCATCCAAGTGGATATGGTTTATGATGTGGAACGGTTTCCAAGTTAAAATTTTGACAATGTTTTCAGAGATAAGATTGGATTGAGAGCCACTATTGAAAAGCGTATCAATCTTGTTGTGTTTTGATATCACCCTTATGTGAAAAAGTTATATTCTCCTCTTTTTGTTTGGAGTTTCACTTTGTGAGTTTGAATAACTACTGCTAGCAATGGATTATTTTCCTTTTAACCCCATGGCCATGATTTTAGTTTCTTCACTCGAATTGGATCCCAAATCCTATTGAGTGGTTGCAGTTGGTTTTTGTTTTCCCTTGTTTTTGTTTTTCTTTGGTCTCATTTCAGGATGAAGCTTCCAACAATGAGCTTCATCATGACCCTCTCTGGAACAATATTTGCATGTAACTTTCTCTCCTTCTTTTTTGATAGACGCATTTTTCTTTGCCTTCCCTTTGAAAGCCTTTTCCTTTCCTTTACTCTTAAATGGATTTGTACTACCTCCTTCTGGGGTGTTTTTCCCTCTTGCCTCAAGATGAGTGGATTCCTAAGGTAACTATTAAAACCCCCTATGTACTTGAAAAATGTGTCCTGTGATTGCAAATCTACACCTAATATTAAAGACTTTTTTTTTTTCTTTTTCTAAATTCATGGGACATTTTGACCTTTACGTTGTCTAAAGTTCTGCCAATTCATGATGTATTTCTGCATATACGCTAGAGCGTAGAATATTCTTTTGATTGCAGCAATGAAATCATTCCAAGAAATTGAGATCTTGCCATGTTTTTTAATCTCCTCTTGGGTCTTTGATTCCCACCATACCAGTGCTGCACCCTCCATTCTCAAGGAAGCTAACTGAATCATTACGTCATCCTCTTAAAGGTTTTGAATCCCGCAATAGACCTCCAACTGACGAATCCAATTATCAAGCTTCTCTACATTCATCTCACCATTATACATGGGCATCTCAAATTTAACATAAAGTTTTAAAAAAGGTGATTTACTAGTTCCTTTTGAAGTATGATGATGAGTATGAGTAAGGGTTGTGTTAGTGGAAGTGGGTGAAGATGCTTGTGAAGAAGAAGATGAATAAGATGGTGGAGAGAGTGGAGGTTTGTCTCCATTTCCATTACCTCCTCCTCAAGAACCTTCTCCTTTGGGAGGTTTGGAACTTTCCCCTTGCAACTTGGTATTCCTCTCTTCATAGAGGACCTTTACCATCTCTGTCATGTCAAAGAAAACCTTTCTGAAGGTCTTCTCATCTTCTGCCATGTTTGTAGGTTCCCCTTCATGAGACATGATCTCTGGAGTCTCAATTGCAACTCGAGGCTGAATTGATGTTGGAGATTGTGGAAACCTTTCTCTCCTTCCCCTTGACCCAAACTCAGGGCTTCCAACCCGCTTCCCTTCTCCTCTTTTGAGTTTTAACCTTATAAGAATGACAGAAACTTGCAAACAGTTAAATCCTTCTTTCACAAAGAAAAACTAGAGCTCTGATACCAAAATGATATGATTTAGAATATTAGATTGTTGTGCTAAGATCCTTCTCAGATTAGAAACAAAATGCTTTTATTTTGCTTAAGGATTCATGAATTTTTGCAAGTGAAAAATGAGTTTTTATGCTAATTTGATGAGTAATTAAACATAAATAAGAGACTAAACAACAACATTAAAATATACAAAACATCATCAAAAACATATTACAACAAGAACATGATAAAGGAGTTCACCCCTCCTGGGCAACGTCTCCTTGATCTAGCTTCCAATGGCTTGGGCCTCTCTATTATGCTCAAAAGTGTAAAAAAATGTGTTTACAATGCTCAAATGATTCTAAAACATGCTTAAATGAGTCCAGAATGTCCAAAAATGGATATCTAGCCTCTTTTGGCATCAAATTTGGTGGAAAACTGAAGAAGTTATGACCCATCTTAGTTTTCCCAATATTCGCTCAACAAATTGGACCTTTTCAATCATAAACCTACAATTTCTCTCCAAAAATGCGCCAACTGGGCAAAAATTTTGCTACACGGCAGTCCATAATCTGTCGGAACCACCTGTAATGTTTCAAAATTCAATCGGCAAGAACCAACGAGCTTATGGTTTGTGAACGCGACAGGGTGATGTGCAATTGTGATATGGCAGACCCGATGAAACTATTAACCGGAACTCATAAACTTATCGCATCCAGGATCCTTACACAATCCACAATTGGTAAAGTACCAATGGTCTTATATATGCGAGACTCTTCTTTCTGCCGTGTATGATTGCGATTATCGCATCGCAACCCTTCCCTACTCAGGGGCCAATTTTCGCAGCGTAACTGTCGCGGCCAATTCATCTCATCGTATCTATCAGGGCTGATTCCTTATCCACAGATCTCTATCTTTTGCAATTAGTGATTTCGATTTATCGCATCACACCCTGGCTTGTTTTGGGGCTTATTTTTAACGCCAACCCACCTACAACATGAGATTTACAAAATGCGGAGCCCAATGGCGGCCTACCACTTGGCGCTTACCCATTCGCTGAAGGGCCTTGCCATGTCATCTTTTCCTACCTTCTGTCCAAGTCAAACCTGAACTTTGACTTGCTCTAACTTCTTCATATGAGCTTGGATTCGAGTGTTGTTCACACCATTGGAATCAGAATGACGAGCTCTTTGATCTAAAGCTAAGTTTATCAAGATTCTGACACTTTGAGTTTTGAGCCTAATTTTGAGCACCTGATCACCCAGTGATCAAGGGGGTTGTAATTAGGACTTCAACGCTTGTCCTTTCACATGTGACAGGTGTAAAGGGGTCACAAGTCAGAAATGTAGAGGATAAGGAAGAATCACCATGATCTGATAATGTGACTTGCGACTTATAGAGAAAGGCGTCGTGTAAAGGTCTCAAGTCACAATTGCAAAGATTAGTGGGAAATTACTGCCACTTCAAGATGCGACATGCAACTTAATGGACATAGCTCTTCAAATAAGGTTGCAAGTCACATTTTCAAGCACTATTGTAGGTCGCATTTTCCGGTATTAGTGTAGGTCGCAGTTTTAAACACTAGTGTAGGTCGCATTTTTTTGGGCGAGTCTCGCTGCACATTATGAATGTGAATTGCGATCAAGAAATTTAATTATGAAAAACACAATGACAAGAAATTTCACATACATATTTGAACTCTCCTAAAACAACATTCTTCAAAGTAAAATATGTTATATCTAGCTACCCATCATTATACTGGAGATCATTTCCTTTCCAAATCAAAAAGTGCCAAAAAACTTTGACTTGAAGGTTCTCTTCCAGATATAAGCTTTGATAGAAGGATGCCAAATGCATAAAAATCACCAGCTCCAACACTCTCCAATTTCTAGATATGTATATTACTTTCATTATAGGATTTTATTTCAAACTTCAATCCTTTTCCTAAAGCCTTCCCAAGACCTGCAATCTTGGTTGCATAGTCTTTAGTTAGAAACATATTTCATGAATTGGACTTCCCATTGAAGAGAAGTGAGGGATTTCATGAGTAAGTAAGATAATCCATAAGCAGGGCCAATTGCAATCCTAATTCTTTTCTTCTAGGAAATTTGTTCTCCACCATGCAAATTTTCATAGAGTGTGCAATTTGGAACAAACTATAAAACAACCATCCCGTAATTTCTCTTAACACTATATCAAAATCCTTTTCAATGGTGGACTCATTCGCAACTATATCTTTGAATCTTTTGATTGCAACTTTTGTTCCATCTAATAAGATACATTTGTAAATATAACTATTTGACCTTCTCTATACAAGATTACTTAATCCTTCACAAAAATATTTTATCTCCTTATAGGTGACGAAATGGACATGACCTTTATCACTTTTATTATAGTCAAAATACCCTTCGATCTTTGTACGGGAGAATGATAGTATGCATGTATGCAATCAATGGTGCAACATAGCAATGATTCAAAATACAATGAAGAGAATGCATGCAAGAATAATGATTGAAACCAACACCTATGATTCCATAGGTTCATATGTCCATCATTTTCTCTTCCCAATGCTATCTATGCTTCAATTTATGAACCACCATGATCCGGATTTAGGGAATCCAGGGGCAACACGGGTCCATGGAACATGGACCAGTGTTGCCATTCCAACAATGATAGTTCCCGAATAGATCTTTTCTAATGAGCTATTGTACACGTCAAACGGAGATCGTATGCCAAAGTTACGACCCCGGGAAATTGATGTACCAATTTACCCAAAACGGGGCCCACAATTTGGCGTTTCATCTTCTAAGGGTCGGTTTTGGAATGTGAAGGGTTTTCCATTGTTTCTCAATAATAAATAGGCCTTCGAGCCTCATTGTAACACAAGTTCGGAACAGTTCAGAGACATGTAGCCGCACATCTCTTCTCAGAGATAAGCTACCATAGTCCTAGCTGGTTTATTTCCAATACTGGTTGTAAGCATATTTCAGTATTTTCCATTAATGAAATGAAGTGTTATTTCCGCTGCATCTCTTTATTTATGGTTATCGCATCTCTGTATTTATGGTTATCTCTGTAATCTATTGCGTTCCTATTTAAATCCGGATCACACCAGAACTCTTGACAACTCTTCTTACATCAATGACATCTTGAATTGGACCTTTCACATGCTTCTTTGGCCTTCTGCTTTCTTTGTTGATTGAGATGAAATTACAACAATGATCACGAATTTTGATTGCTAGTGCCTTGAGATAGATGGAATATTAGACTGCCAAATGGAACGGGGTCATTGCATTGTAATAGAAATTGCTTCCCTTAACGAGTTGCTTTTGGTGGCGATAATCATTCTGAGCTGGCTGCAATTTGATCCTAACCTTGGGCATATAAAAGACACAAATAAACATAGCTTTGACGATTTTTTAAAACCCTAATTTCTCTAATATACTTAAAACAAATAGAAAGAAAGTTATGAATCATTCTTTGCAAAACAAATGAATGTAAAATGACAGAAACTCTAATTCCAAGGATGAAGCTAGACAGAAAGGCATAGGAAATGTGCCTCATGGACATATTAGCACTTGTAACCTTAATGAAAGGAATTGACCATTACAACTAACATGTATATTTTTTAAGCCCTTGAAAATCATAAGGGGAACCAAAATCTAGATATACAGGCTAAAATTTTGGGTGGTGTTGTAGTAGCTACAACAACTAGCGAACCACTAATAGAATCCAACATCTCTACCTATGTCACTATAACAGATCAATTATTCTTAATAAGGCAAGCAAGTACTGAATCAGGTACTGCTTGGGTTACTTGACATTTTACAAGTATGCCCTTCCTCTACCTCCCAACTAGGTCATGTATGTCTTTACACATTAAAACAATAGCTCACATATGTAAGCCTTCGATGATGATACAAAGAACATGAAATAGGGCTTATTGTATTCAGAATTTTAAAGTGATTTTTTAGTGTTGCTTCGCTACTAGAAAGCCTATTATGTACCTCAGTGGAGTCACTTAAGAAATCAAAAGCATTCCTTCACTACCAGTAGGCCTATTCAACACCCCAACGAATTTGCTTGGAATCCTTCCTCAACATTTACCCTCTATTTAATTAATTTTTCTTTGCATGCACATTGGCATCATTTATTGGGCATTTATTCTGCAAGGGCAGATGAGGGATCATCCCGACTTATTTTATAGGAAAGAGAGGTTGTTCCTTATGTTTAGAAACTAAAGGATATTCTGACTTATGTTTTCCCTCACGACATGCTTCCACATCTCATCTCCAACTAAAAAATGGTCAGTGGAAACATACCATGAAAGATTCGGAACCGTGCCAGAAACAAGGTTCAGGTCACAAATATAGGTCATTTGAGCTAATTAGGGTTCCCCACAAGAACTTATTTGTATTTTCCTTGGTGATAAGTCAAACTCATAGGAAATATGTTTAGGATGCATTTTTGATAACTAAATCTAAGAGAGGTTTCCTCTTGGAGTATCCATGAAAGACACACATAGCCATTCGACTAGGGTTTTGGTGTTATGGAAAAGTGACTAGAGAAGGTCTTATAGGGTTTCAGCATGTGCGAAGAGGCACAATAAAAAATACACATTACATCAAAGGCTTGCAAAGAACATGCATGGAACAAGCATTAGATGAAAATTTGAGAGTTAATGCAATGCTATGCACCATGGAGAACAAAAGTAATATGTAAGCAACCAACAAATGAAATACAAGAAGAGGATAATGCTAAATACATACTAAATGCATGACACAATGCAATGAGGAAAGGTACTGCAATACATGAAATATATGTAGTACAATGAAATGTAGGGCCATGCAAGAAAAATAAGCTAATTGCAACTTAAGCAATCATGCAATGCAATGAAGAGTAAATGTAGGAAGATGATAAGTGTGTATTGTTATGAACTAACCAAAACTACCTGCAACAAAAAAATATAATGAAACAGGTCTAAACCCTAGCTAGTCTAAACCTAAAACCCTAACAGGAAAAACCGTAATAAGAGGAAAACCATAATTAACAGATCAAGAAGAAAAACCTAAAACCCTAATTTAACTAGAGGAGATTGGACCATGTGAAATCAAACTTCCAATGTAGCGATCACAATATTTCCCTACCTACAAAACAAAGGTGTCAATGATTAGACATGATACAAAGCATGGGTCAAAAACAAATATGATTTTTTGGAAAACATGCACAAGAGTAAGAAGGTCATTTATGCTAGCAGGAAAGCATGCCAAAAAAGACTATTCTAGCCAAGCTTCAACTCTATCCTGGTAAACCAAATGATAGGATTGAAAGCCCTAAGCATCCAACCATGATATGCATCCATCTATGTTTAAACCTATATGAAGCATAAGAGAGACAAATGTCACCTGCTTATAGGGGAATTCGTCAAATAAGACTCTTCAAGTCAGTAAGCATTCCTATCATTGATTCGTAAACTGTCGTGAATATTCTAGTTCGTCACAATAGATATGATAATAATATTAAAATTTTGAATTTTTACCCTATTACAGTTTGATTAAAATTGTAGATCTGTAAATTTAACTGTAATTAGTGGATGCATACAAATGGAAATTATGCATAAAAGTAGAGAATGAAAAAATAAGCTCACACTCACACATAAGACACAAGATATTCTCTAGGAAACCCTTTCGAGAGAAAAACCAGCTGGGAGGTGAGGTTGCTCCGCTCTTTTTCTCTGTCTGGAAAATATGGTTGTGGGTACAAAGAAGTAATTATTGTGGCCGCAGAGTTACTAGAGCGCACAAATCCTCTCTGTGTGCTCTACCTCCTATCTCTCTTGGCTATCTTTGCTCAACTATGGAACAAAATTCTCTTGAAATAATGGAATGCCTCTTCCTCTTAGTGGCCCCGTTATAACACAACCCAATAGCCTATTAGTGGTTAAGTTTGACTACATCAACTCTTAACTAGAGTTACAATATAGACTATTCTAGAGTATTTTACATCAAAAATATGTTTTTAGCCCCTTTTCCATGAATAATGGGGGCTGACACGACATCCTCCCGAACTACAAGTGTGAAAACAGGAGGTCAACTTCTGAGTGGAATAACTTTTGCATACAGACTTCGATTGACGCACTTCTTGCATTGTTGGAAATATATGTGTGTAGAAAAACAAGAAAAGGTGTTTTTCTAATGTGGTAAAGTTTTAGCCCCAAAAATATTCATTTGATTCCTCAAAATGCTCCCAAAAGGTTTCAGACACCGTTTCACCAAACTAGGTCCACTAGCAAAAAAGGTCCCGTGAGCTGATTCCTCCACTTTTTCCACTCTGAATGAAATGTCAATATGTATGAAAAACAATATAATTATCCAATCTGGATCAATCATGGTACTCAAAATGAAGAACTTGAAAACCCTGAAGATGTTTGAAAAAAGTGCATTCATCAAAAACCCTAATTTCATAAACCCTAATTTTAGCGTGTTCATGGATTTTTTCAAGGATGTGAGGACCTGACATAACCATCAGTGAGAGTCGAAGTGCCTCAATTTCTTGACAAACTTCTAAAACTTCAAATGGTAGATCATCGAATAATGTTGGTTTTGTAAGATCAATGTATGAATGCATGCAGTCATCATTAGAAGTGACAACAAAATCATCATTGAATGTATCGTTAGTTTGACAAGATGTTACAACATTTCCAGATTGGTTACTCAATAGATACGATTGTTCTGACTTCCAAGATGGAGATGAATCAACTGAATGAGTCTCACGAAAGAGATGAGTTATGTGATTTTTTCTCTCACATATAATGGAATGTAAGACAACACCAACTTGTACATGATCATAATCTACACTAGCTAGGTGAGAATCATAAAAGTTTGAAACAATGGATGGTGTACTCTCTTCAACAAACAAATTAGAGTACAAGGAGAAATGAAAATATTCTCTACAAGAAACATCCCTCGGGTCAAAATCTTTCAAACATGAGCTCTCATCTAGAAATATGGTGTTGAATGGAGACTCATGTGAGGAAACCCTAATTTGACCTAGTTCAGGGATCTGATCAAGATCATGAGAACCTGACATAACCATCAACAGAATCTTAAGTGATTCAAATTCAAGACAAGTCCCTAAACATCCAAAAGACAAGTCATCATATTTTAGTGGCTTAGTGATATTAGCAAGCCAATATGAACAACTATCATTAGAGGTGTCACTGAATACGTCGTTGGTAGGATGGCAATTGTTAAATCCACTAGATTTGGCATTTAACACATGAAACTATTCAAGGATTAAGAATGAGGATGAATCAACCGAAGGACCATCTTGAATTTTCCGAGATTTAGAATCTTCCTCACCATTTTTAAAATATTGTAGATTGACAAGATCATGGATAAGGGATTCAACATTTTCATCCTTTGACTAAGAGATAACGTCATTATGTAGTTGATTTCAATAAGGAACAACACGATAAATATTTTAAGAGTATGGAGAAACTTCTGGTGTAGTAGACTCATGAAATAAATCAATGTACGTAAGATGAAACAACTCTGGTGAGGAGACAACAATTCCACCCAAATTTGATTCAAGACTAGAATCTTACACATTAGTTTCATCTTGAGGAAGTAGCGGATCAACATGCATTTTATGCTCTGTGGAGTTGATAGGACATGCAAATTTATATGATATAGTACTTAGGTCATTGCAATCAAGTCAATGAGGGAGCATAATATGAGGGGATTCAAGAATATAATCAGGAATATGCTTAACGGTTTCTAGTTGGGTATTATAAAAAAAGGGAGGTGTTTTATCAATTTGATTCTCAAGATGTCCGATTTTACTAGGATGTATGAGAGTTTTAGAAGCAAGACAACTTGGTTCCTTACCCTACAAACACTCTTCATAACCTAGATTATTAATGAACGATATTTCATTAGGTAAGGAATCTAAAGTAGGATGTGGAATTTCACAGGTGTTAATTTCCTCTTGAGAGGCTTGAGGCTTTTCTCAAATCACGGAAGTTGGCAAGACATAATCATGGATAAGTTCTAGCTGATTTTCAACTTGCATCTTATCATGAGAATCAAGATTCATCTTAGAAGCAAGTTGTTGCAAAGAAATATAAACCAAATGTCATAATTTATCACTCAAATACATCCAATCTATGTCTCTTTCAATAAATTCATAACAAATATAGAAAAACCTATCAAAAAAAATCCTATAATGATTCATTGGGTTTCATTTTAAGCTGATTGATCCTTTCAAATAGATATTGATAATCGTACCTGTCAAAATATTGATGAAACTCCTTGATGAGTTCCTCAAACAAATGGATAGAAGTAGTTGGTAACATATAACACCATTGCTTGACACAATATTTAAGTGTGTGGGCGAACAATTTTCCAATAACATATTTAAAATGTATTCCATTAGAATCATAAGATTGGATAAATTAAAACATATGTCCTAATATAGTTGTTCGACCCCCGCCATCAAACATAAATTGTGACAAGTTATGATGTTAAGATAAAGGCTCCATGAGCTAAACTTGTCATTTGGCCCTCCCTTTAGCGCCAAAAATCTCTTGGTGAGCCAAAATGTACTGTCAATAGCTAGGGGTCTCCTCGATGTGAATTCCCAATTACACCTCACACCATTTGGGATAGAAGCCCCATCCAATATGTAGGCCTGGAACCCATCATGTTGTTTCACTCCTGACTACCAAATGAGATGTTAGAGCAAGGGAAAGAATGAAATGATCAACAAATGGGGATGAGATCAACTCATGATTGATAACTTGTAGAACAAGATACATGAATGTCACAACAAAACAACAATATGAAGTATGCCACAAGAAATATTAGTGAGCTAAAACCATCTCAGATACACATGAGGAGAAAAGTGCCAGAAATTAGTTGCAAACCAATTTATAGTAAGTTATCGACATTCCGTGGAATAAGAAAAGAAAAGATTCAAAGTAGATGTGCAATCCATAAGCCACGAACTAGTGCATTAAAATATCGTTCACATGAAAACACACATACAACACAATGGAAATATTGGAAAACCAATACAACCATAATGAAAAAGCATGGGAATCAATTCCAAAGAACTTCTTATTAATGTTGATGCAAATACAAGTACATGTCCTACAAACCATCAAACACAACTAGTGGAACATGGGATGCTCATGCCATCTTCCAAAGAAAAACCATAGCCTCACCAAAACTCACCCTACCAAATGCGAAGAGTTGAGTGCCTCTAGCTCTTCAAGCATAGATCAACTATCTAATGCTACTCCTAGCTCCAATGCTAAAGCTCCCCCCAAATAGGGTATGAGGGTATATTTATAAAGGTGAGGAAGGCGACCTTTCGCCTTTTCCTGTGGCATTTCATCTACCCTCATGACCCTTGACCTTCCTTGTAGTTCTCTGATATATAATGATTATTACAAGATCAATCAATCTTTACATAATTGTTAGCATCATGATGAGAAACATTTACATATTGATAGAAGAGAAGTTGTGGGGAGAATAAAGAAGGTTTTTGGAAACCCTAGACATTGTTGTTGTTAAGACATGATGAGATCTTGAAAAAGGTTGCGATCTATTTGTTGTATTGAATGTCTATTTTTCTGTTACTGCACCTGCTATCAAGGTCGACATAATGTCTTGGGTAGCTACGTGGAGCCAATTTTCCTGTTTTTTGAAACCCTAGTTGCACAACCTCTATGAGAAACCCTAGCATCCTCAACATAGGTCAACATTCTTGTTCCCTTTCTTCTATCTACACATAAATTACATTGGTCATACATACTTACAAACGAAGAATAATATTAAAACATAACCAATTAATTGAAAGAAAGATACTAATTTGGACCGTTGTACAATCCATTTTTACACCAAAATAAACATCTTGCTATTAGGTTCTTATGCATAGGCCATAATTTCCTTTAAGCTCAATTGGGGTGCTCCATTAAATTATTCAAGTGAATCCCATGGCTGAAAGTAGTAGAACTCTGCTATGAGCATATGTTACGCTTCTTGTTGTTGGAGTGCCTCAAATTTTCTATCATCACTTCCAACAATGTTCTTGCATTCCACAAGAGAAGCCATTTTCACTTTATTACAAAATCCATGAAGTAGCTTTACAACTTCCAAAACCTTTGCATGGAATTTATCATTCTAGTATATCTTCTTGTTGTTGTCAACAAAACCATGGAGAATAGAGTCATGCTTATCACCTTGCAGGATCCCTGGAATTATGCTCTATGTGACAACCCTATGGCCTTTGAAATAAACAACTGCCATAGCTAAAGTGTACAATCTTGGAATATCTACAATATTGCATGCCATTGTTCCCCTTAAGTCATTATTTGTTGATGCATAGGTTTCCTGCTCATTGTCACTCATTTGTGAAGCGCCACTCTTTATAGGATTCCCCTCCACGACGGAATAAAATTCATTTTCCTTGGAAGAAGGTAAAGGGTTCTTGACACCTTTCAAGTGATTCAAGGACATATTCAAAGAAACATCATCCTTAAATTCGAATGATGAAATAATCTCTACCATTTGCCTTTTAGCTTCAACGAGAAGTCTCTTGGAGCTCAAGTAATTTACACATATGAGAATGGCAAGATTTATTGGTGGAAGCCTTAGTAGTAAAGCATTGAAATTTTTTGTGATGATGCTAAGGGTTCCTTCACATCTAAGGAATAACAGATTCAAGTATTTATCTAAAGGTCGCAAGAATAACAACTATACTGCCATTTTCAAGAACAACTTTAAGCCCTATCTCCATAGAGAAACCCAAGAAACCTATGTTGAGGTGTCTTTATTATCATGTCAACTTGTGTGTAAAATTTACAATAAACTTCAAAGGTCTTTAAGTTCCCTCAAGGAATGTATATTATGTCTATGAGGCTTTGAAAATTATTAGTTTTTATTTTCTATGCTCCAAAATTCTGGCTCCCCTCCCCTTATGAATCCAAGCATTATTATATATTATGGCCTCCCATGTATACTTTGATTTTTAACACAAGAGAGCTATTCTAGGCAAACACTACAATAGGGGGATGCAAATGTGAATGGGGAGCATCATAAAGGGATAATGCTAATGGAATATAGGTTTCAATAGGAACTACGATTTAAGGAAGAGAAAAAGAAAATGAGAATGCGATTAGTGGACATATCACAATTTTACAAAGCAGAGCATGTCACATTCATCTAGAGGCAAGTGTTGCGACTTGCCACCTCATGGGGTAGTAGAATAGATCATTCTTCAAGGTTGGTTTCACCTTTGGATGGATTATAAGATTGCGATATGTCACCAAACATTCAATGTGATCATACAAGCGCAAGTTGCAACTTGAAGGGGCAGTTTCACTGAGGAATGAGGATACGACTAACTACTTAGTCACATTGTGCATGGAATTGGAAGAGTGATTTGTGATTTGAGGGCCAGTTGCCAACTAATACTTAGCTTTAAAATATAATGATGCACTTCCCGATGGAAGAAACATATATAAAAGGGATACCCAAATCGTGGGTTCCATCGACAAGGAAGGGAGAATTTTTTTCTTTTGATACAAGATTTCAACAAGGCACACGGGTATATATATGGGTTGTGTAACCATCTGGTGTGTAATAATATTAACCTCGATTCAGTGAAGCCGGTGAAGGATAAGGGAGCTCAAGCACAAGGAGTGAACCTTTGCTTGAAATTAGACATGAGCTATAGTCAATAAAAGAAGATTTCAATAGAAATCATGGTCATTGACCACTTAAAGGGCACAAACGTAGTGCATCCATTTCTAGTGCGCATCCAACATGGATGATGGATGATGGTCAGGTGCCAACTACTGGAGGTGCTTATGCTCATGAGGGGCTAAAAGAATTGAGTGTTAGTTCATTATATCAATGATGTTTCTAAAGAGTTAACGCCAACATCACCAAGTACTAGACCTCGATATAGAGAAATTGATAGCACAATAATGATTCTATAATGTGGAAGAAACACTTAAAAGAATCGAAAAAAATTTAATGCCCAATAAATCATACCTCCGGCCATTGATGCTACTCACACTTTGATGTATCTCGTACACAATTGCCTACAATCTGAGCAAACTCATCCAATGCAAAATCCTTATATCAACAAAGGTGGTGTCTGAAAAACAAACTGCAAGCAAGCTGCCTAAAACTCTCCTGGCTTTCTTGCAGGCGAAGAAAGATGTGATAAATTGAAAAGCTGAAGATATTAACAAGTCTCGCAGACTCCTGAAATATGAACATCTATACAATTCAGAAATCTTAAAGAGCGTGCCTAAATTGAGAAATTCCAGACATAAAGAAGTCCGCATTAAGTGCTTTAACAAAGTTGGGAATCTTTTCAATCTTCGGGACCTCAGTAGCCAGCAATCATTATCGGCATTAAATCCTTAATGAAGAAACACATAAAATCCTTGAACTAAATGTTCGAGGAGCTTCCTTGGCCTCGTAAAGTCTGTTGGATAGCTCTCAACAGAAAGGAAATAGGACCGACTTCCAAATATGTAAACAATCAAAGCCCAAAATCTCTCATCCATGTGGCACTTCCAAGCTCTGCTCACTCTAACTTGATGGTGTAAGGCTGAAGGGGATTGAGTTAGTGAGCTTGGGGACCAAATAGAAGTATTTATAGCCAAGCTTCCATCAAGCTTTTGTTGGCTATGTGTCAAGTGTTCCACAAATCATAGTAGAGAACTACAGAGGGAGTAATGGACCACTCCAAGAGCTCCCAACAAGAAATTAATTTAACTGCAGTTGGTTTCTGTAATTTAAGGAAATAACTGCAGTTGGTTTCAATAATTTAAGGAAACTATGGCAGACTGTTGCCCATAATAAATCAGTGGTAGATTAATTATCGCCAGCCGTTGGGAGCTAACATTCTCCCACTTGGTCCATACTTCCAATCTTAATGTCTCATCTTAAAACCCATTGATAATCGACAAATCCTCTAATGACGAGTATTATCTTCCATGTACTACTATGTATTTATTTCTTATTATTATTTATGTGGCAACAATTTCTTAATGAATAAACCCTATGTTTATTCTTGGTCCTACACAAATGAACTTTCTCAAATCAAATTAAGGTGCACATAAATATGAGAAAAACATCACAATAATTAAGAATTTAATTAAAATAACATTGTCCATACAATGAGAAACTACATAATGGAACCAAGTCCTAGGTCCCATATTCATTACATGATCCTTGAATTTAAATAGTGGCATGCCCTTAGTCAAAGGTTCTGCGATCATCAACTCAGTGCTGACATGCTCAATGACCACTTTGTTTTTTTTAACATGTTCCCTTATAGCTAAATATTTAATGTCGATGTGTTTATTTCGACTCCCACTTTTATTGTTTTTAGCCATAAAAACAGTAGCTGAATTGTCGCAATACATTCTTAATGGCTTAGAGATAGAATCCATAATTCTAAGCCCAGAAATGAAACTCTTAAGCCATACACCATGTAAAGTAGCCTCAAAATAGGAGACGAACTTAGCTTCCATAGTGGAAGTAGCAATCAAGGTCTGCTTGGCACTCCTCTATGATACATCGCCATCGGCCATCATAAAAATGTATCTTGATGTTGATTTGCATGAATCAACACATCCAACAAATTCAGAATCTGAGTAGCCAATTACTTCCAAATGCAATGTCAGGTCTTATGCAGATCTGAGCATACATTAGGCTTCTGACAGTAGAAGCATATAGAATGTTCTTCATTAGTTCCCCTTCAAAGTCGTTCTTCGGGCATTGGTTCAAATTGAACCTATCACCCTTCAAAATGGGAGCTACACTTGGTGAACAATCCTTCATCCAAAATCTCTCTAAAATTTTATTAATATAGGTTTCTTGTGACAGACCTAAGATTCCTCGAAATCTGCCTCTATGGATCTTAATGCCAATGACATAAGATGCCTCACCCATATCCTTCATATCGAAATTTTTAGAGAGGAATTGTTTCACCTCATGTAGCAAACCCTTATCATTGGTTGCTAGCAGAATGTCATCCATGTATAAAACAAGAAAACAAATTTTACTCCCACTGACTTTCAGGTATATACATTGATCCATAATGTTTTCTACAAAACCGAATGGAGAAATTACGTTATGGAATTTCAAATACCATTGGTGGGATGCTTGTTTTAAACCGTATAATGTTTTCTTGAGTTTGCAAACCAATTGCTCACCATCACTAGAGGGGAATCCTTCTGGTTGTTTCATGTAAACCTCCTCCTCTAGATCTCCATTGAGAAATGTTGTTTTCACATCCATTTGTTGCAACTCCAAGTCAAAATGGGCTACTAATGCCATAATAATGTGCAAGGAATCTTTCTTAGATATAGGAGAGAAAGTCTCTGTGTAATTGATTCCTTCTTTCTGAGTGAATCCCTTAGCAACGAGTCTTGCCTTGTATCTCTCAATGTTGCCCAATGATTCTCTCTTTGTCTTAAAGACCCATTTACATCCAATGGATTTTGCACCATTAGGCAACTCAACAAGATCCCAGACTTCGTTACTTTTTATAGAATTCGTCTCTTCCTTCATGGCATCATACCATAATTCTGATTCTTTGCAACTCATGGCTTGTGAAAATGACTCGGGATCATTTTCGGCTCCAATGTTGTAGTCAGATTCTTGCAGATACACAACATAATCATCAGGAATTGCTGATCTCTTTGGTCTAGTATATCTTCTTAATGTTGTACCACCATCTTCTTGAGAAGTATGTGGTTCAACTCGTTGTTCAAAAGTTCTTGGAAACTCTTGAGCTACCTGATCTACTGGAATGTCGTCAGCAGCTTGTGGAACTTCAACAATTGGTTGTTCAACACCAGTTTGTACTTGAGGGGTGCCGTGAACAATAACCAATCTATCACTTCAGGTGGAAAGTTGAGATTCTAAATGATCCTTCTCAGAAACTATGTTCCTGGTTTGATCGCTCCCACTGATCAAGTCATTTTCAAGAAACTTTGCATTTCTTGATTCCACAATCCTAGTGCTGTGAGACGGACGATAAAATCTGTAACCTTTAGAACTTTCAGCATATCCAATGAAATACCCACTAATGGTCCTTGGGTCCAACTCCTTCTCTTGTGGATTATATATTCTCACTTCAGACGGGCATCCCCAAACGTGCATATGTCGCAAACTCGGTTTCCAACCCTTCCATAATTCATATGGCGTTCTAGGAATAGCCTTGGTTGGAACTCGGTTTAATATATACACTGTTGTCTTAAGAGCTTCAGTCCACAAGGATTTAGGAAGATTGGAGCTGCTAAGCATACTCCACGCCATGTCCAATAATGTTCGGTTTCTTCTTTCTGCTACACCATTCTGGTCAGGTGAACCAGGCATGGTGTATTGGGAAACAATCCCATGCTCTTGAAGAAATTTTACAAATAGCCCAGGTGCTTGTCCATCTTCTGTGTATCTACCATAATATTCTCCACCTCTATCTGATCTCACGATCTTAATTTTCTTGCCGCATTGTTTCTCTACTTCAGCCTTAAAGATCTTAAAGGCATCTAATGCTTCGTTCTTTTTATGAAGCATGTAGAGATACATATATCATGAGTAATCATCTATAAAAGAGATGAAGTATCTCTGACCATGTGAGTCCATGTCTGGACTACATATATCAGTATGTATGATCTTTAATATGTCTGAACTCCTATTGGCACTTTTCTTTGACTCGTTGGTCTATTTTCCCTTTATGCAATCCACACAAGTCTCAAAATCAGTGAAATCTAGAGTATTAAGTACTCCTTCATTTACCAATATTTTAATTCTTTCTATGGAGATATGACCTAGTCTCCGGTGCCATAATTTAGAGGAATCTTCATTAATAACACATCTTTTAGTGCCAGTGTGAACATGCATTGAATCATAAGTGACATTGTTTTGTAAATCAATGCAGTAAATACCATTAGACAAAATACAATTCCCAACATAATCAGATTTATAAAATAAATTGAAGGATGTTTTTGAAAAGTTAAAGGAATATCCAAAAGGTACAAGCCTTGAAACTGAAATCAAGTTTCTAGAAAAACTTGGAACATAAAAGGTCTTTTCTAATTCTAAAACAAAGCCACTACTTAAAGTTAAATAGCATGTTCCTATAGCTTCCGCATGAGAGTCCATCTTGTTTTCTGATAAGATGCTTTGCTCACTTCCCACTGGCTTCCTTAGGTTTTGCAAACCTTGCAAGGAATTCAAAATGTGAATTGTTGATCCAAAATCAATCCACCAGGTGTTAATATTGACATTAACCATACTAGATTCATAACAAACAAACGAGATTGGATTACCTTTGTCTGCAAGTCATTTTTGAAATTTGGCACATTCCTTCTTCATGTGTCCCTTCTTTTTACAGAAGAAACACTTGGAATCCTTCTTGATATCAGCTTGGGGACGTACTTCACCTTTCCCTTTCTGATTGGCTTGAGATTTTCCCTTTCCTCGCATTGCTAGCGTTGCACTTTCTCCCAGTTCCATCACCAGTCTCCCTTCCTCTTGAACACACATGGTCATGAGTTCATTAATTGACCATTTATCCTTATGTGTGTTGTATGAGATTTTGAAGGGTCCATATTAGTGCGGAAGGGTGTTCAGGATGTAGTGCACCAAGAAGGACTCCAATATTTCAACCTCGAGTTTCTTCAATTGAGCCACAGTGTCCCTCATTTGCATGATGTGCTCGCGCACACCTTTTACACTGGTGAGCCTTAGGGATGAGAACTTCATGATTAGGGTGTTTGCTAGTGCCTTGTCTGAAGTGACGAATTGATCATCAA
This sequence comes from Pinus taeda, assembly GCA_000404065.3. NCBI lineage: Eukaryota > Viridiplantae > Streptophyta > Pinopsida > Pinales > Pinaceae > Pinus > Pinus taeda. The sequence goes on from APFE030177439.1 coordinate 90,871, forward strand.
TGGCTTTTAGCAAGTCTTAGATCTTTTCATGCTGATCAACGGAACCACGAATACCAGCTGAAATTTTAGTCTTAATGAACATCGTGCTTAGGCGATTAGATCGCTCCCATCGTTCATAAAGCGTGATGTCCGCTGTAGCGCTGGTATTAGTGAGTGTTGGTGGTTCATCTTTCCTAATAGCATAATCTATGTCCATACAGCCTAAATGAAGAAGAATTCTCTCCTTCTAGACCTTATAGTTATCTCCCTTAAGTTCAGGGATATCACAATGAATTTCAGAAAAATTTGCAGCCTGTACAATTGCATAAAATTAAAGATCACATGCTTATGTTAAATTTGAGGCCTAAATAAAATTTCATGCTTTACCAATGTAAATCATGCTTAAAATTGAATCTAATGACATAAATTTGTTTGTGGATTAAATTTTCAATTCAAGCAGATTCAATTATTCTTTATGATAGAATTTATCAAATTATTCACTTAATTCATAATTCTAAAGGGTATATTATGATTATAATTTGATATAAATTCTATCTTAGATTTGAACTTTATGATAAAACTATTAATTCATAATTCTTGTGGGTAAGTTATGAATAATTTGATATTTTATCTTAATTAACTATATAAATATAATAAAAATTCCTGTGCGATAAAATTTATTATATTTAGTATAATTAATTACAATTAATGTCTAAATATTCTTTATGTGATCCTAATTAATCATAATATATGATATTATTTAATTAGAGATGTTGTAGCTATTCTCTAATCAATTAAAATTATATGGATCACTAGACAATATTTCTTTTATAAAAATTAACTTGATATGAGAATAATGATAATGTGCATAAATAAAACTATAATATTCATGCATAACATTTAACAATGGTTCTCGTATACTTATCCAAAATAGCATGTTTTAATTAGAGCAGAAATAATCAATTAATGCAAATTAAATATGAGAATAGTTAATAAATTTGCACAACAATTATCCAAATTACATATAATTAAACCAAATAAATATTATAAACATAAAATTTGAGCAAAAATTAGACATATTTCCAAATAAATGCCTTAATTCAGAAAATTCTCAAAATATGACATTTAGCCCAATAGAGCATGTCTATAAACACCAAGACATAGAGAAAAATAGAGCATGTCTATAAACACCAAGACATAGATAAAAATGGATCTGATACCAAATGATAACACAATAAAGATTCTATAATGCGGAACAAAAACTTTAAAAATCGAAAAAAATTTAATGCCCAATAAATCATACCTCCAGCCATTGATGCTCATCACACTCTGATGTATTTCATACACCACTGCCTACAATCTGATCAAACTCCTCCGATGAAAAATCCTTGTATCAACGAAGGTGGTGTCTGAAAAACAAACTGCAAGCACGCAGCCTGAAAAACAAACTACAAGCACGCTGCCTGGAACTCTCCTGACTTTCTTGCAGGCGGAGAAAGATGTGATAAATCGAAGATATTAATAAGTGTCGCAGACACCTGAAATATGAACAGCTATACAATTCGAAGATCTTAAATAGCGCGCCTAAATTGAGAAATTCTAGACATAAAGAAGTTTGCATTAAGTGCTTTAACAGCGCTGGGAATCTTTTCAATCTTCGGGACCTTAGTAGCTAGCAATCATTATCGGCATTAAATGCTTAACGAAGAAACGCGTAAAATCCTTGAACTAAATGTTCCAGGAGCTTTCTTAGCCTTGTAAAGTCCATTGGACAGCTCTCCACAGAGAGGATCTAAAATCTAATATCGTTGAAATACAAAAAGTAGTTGGAGCAGAGTTACGTCTGCTTCATAACAACCCTTTGATAGCACTCATACATTCCTCTGACTTGAAGACCCAAGAGTGTTGTTAAAACCAAAATCATGGCTACCTCTTTTGAATTAACTTAAGCCATAGCCAATACACTGGTTGTTAATGAATGTAAGTTGGGATTTCAACTACTGGTTTGATCTGGGTGGCTTGATACGACAAACTATATGAGTTCCAGCGCAGACCTAAGGAAAAAATCCATGGTGATAGAATACTAGGCTCAGGTGATGGCGTTAAGCACTAGAGTCGCCGAATTTTGCTGCTAACAGAAAAGTGATGTCTTCTTAAGAATTTTGGAAAAGATATTGAGAGAAAAATTTAGTGGGGAGAGAGTGTAGAGGAAAAACAAGAAGCAGTGTGCGTCGAGGATATAAACAATTGAGGGGAGGGGTTGCTGAAATGATCATAAGCCTAGTGAGAAAGGGAGCTCACAATTAGGAGTTGTGCGCTTAACCTATCGTATGTGACGGGTGTAAAAGGAGCACAAGGAGGAGTTATTGTGATCTGATAATGTGACTTGTCAGGAGTTATTGTGATCTTCATAGCGTGCGCCATTTTGAAGAAAACTGTAAAGCCAACATCCTATAATTTCTCTTAACCAAATTTATCAAATTCTAATGGTGTACCCGAGATAGTAATTCTACTTTAGATCGAAATCCTTTTCTATGATGGATTCATTCCCAATTATATCTTTGAATGGTTAGTCTAACGAGGCAGGGGTTGTCTAGAAAGTTATGGAAATTTTGGTCATATTTAGAGAAAATCTGGCAAGGATTTTTGTAAATCCAAGTTATAGTTGTTCAATTTCAAAATTTTAAGTGTCTTAGACATTTTTTATGGTGCTGAATTCATTTCTACCATCAAAAACATGATTCAAACAGTGCGTGTAAAAATTCCAGCCACTTTTAGCTTCCTCCTCCTGATTAGACGACTCCTATCTTTGAATCTTTCAACTGCAACCTTTGTGCCATCTTATAAGATACCTTTGTAAATGTAAATATTTGAGCTTCATTCTACAAGATCACTGAATCCTTCACAAAATTATTTTATCTCCTCAGATTACATCTAATTAATTATATTTTATTGATTATAACTTTTTATATTAATTTTAAACATAAAATTAAAATAGATAACTATATAGAATTTGACAAAATTAAATTTAAACATTTAAATCAATAAATAATAATAAAATTTAAATTATATATATTTTTATAATATTAAGTTAACTTTTTAATTTTATTTTTGCTATTTTATAATAATAATAAAATAAAACATTAGACTAAAAAAAATAAAGCAAATGTCAACGTAACAACCCTCGTATTCCTCAACTTTTTACTTTTAAAAAGAACTTTGTATAACAATACTATTAAAAAAGTAATATACAGTAACACAGACATGAAGTATGGAGTACAATAAAAAGTGAACCTTGTAATTTTGGCATATTTGAAAAGTTTATATGGAAAAAAAACATTTTTTCATATAGTATTTTATAATTTTTAATAAATATAAAATCTAATCTCTAATAAAACTTAGATTTTTATCATTTTGGTAATAAATTAGAAAAATTTAATTAAAATTAATAACTTTGTTATCTAATTTCTTCTTCTCTTTCTATAAAACTAAAATTTTGAGAACAACAAATTTAAATATATGAAAAAAAAAATAAAAATAAACCCTCTTTGGCAAAAAGTTATACTAGTATATTAATTTAAAAAGTGTTAATAATAATTTTATAAGTTTACACAATAAATAAAAAATTATTATTATAACACATAAAGAAAATTAAGATGTTAGAAGGAGGTCATCAACTTCACTCTATAAGATCAAAAGTATCTTTATTTTAACGGCTCAAAGAAGAAAATTAATGTAGCCAAGATAAAATTAATGTAGCCAAGATTAGAACGAACTCTGATGAGTTCCATAGTGAAATAGGTCGTTGGGCAGTTCCTAAAACACCATGGATGGAAATGTTTTGCCACCATGGATGGAAATGTTTTGCCATCTCTGTGAGAATACAAACATTGAGGATGAAAATCACTTTCTCGTAGAGTGCCCTGTGTACAACCACATTAGATGTCAGTTTCAAAATCTTTGTTGCAATATTGACCTTCCTAGCCTTTTAAGTTGTCAAAATTAAGGTGAGCTCGGAAGACTTCTCTCCGAGCTTTTTGAGCATAGGATTAAAATCTTAAATCAAACTAAATTTATTCGTTTCTTTAGATAAAATAGACCAAAATTTGGTCTCAATAGATGTTAACCACCACCATCATTATCAATATATATATATATATATATATAAATTATCATATTTTTTAAAAATTATATATAATTTAATTAACCTAAAAAATAAACTTGTATAATATTACAAAATATTTATAAAAAAATAATGAAATATCCAACTCAATAAAACTTAAAAACCTTGTAATTTTGCAACAATTGAATAGCATTATTGAACTAGATGGTATTGAAGCGCCTCATTGAACCAGATGGTATTGAAACATGTGTTCCTTCATTGGAACTTTGTTGATCCTTGGTAATTTGAATCAAATGGAAATAAAATAAAATAATATTTCTATATAATTCTTCCGCTAAGTTCATGAACATGGTACTCAACTCTTACCAGAATTTTGGTTATGGTAGCTCTCTTAGGCATTAATTTCAGCGTGCAGACGTTATAATAATGGAAATTTTATGATAAAGATTGCAACAATAGAATTTGCCTAAGAGCTTAATTTCAATTTTCTTAACTTTCTTGTTTGTGTGTACTGTGTAAAGTTATGATAAAAACAATTGAAAATAGACCATGAACGAAATAGCGAACATTTAAGGTCGGATTAAATTAAAATTTATTATTATATTATTAAAAATTTAATGTATAAAAATAAATAATAAAAAATAAAGATAATAAGTTGAATTAAGATAAAAAAAATGTTAAGTAATCATGTTGGAGTTAAGGGAACATTGATCACGATCATCCAAGTTAAGGTTTAAACCAATAATTATTGGACCAACATCAAATGGTTACATAGAGTCTTATTTATCATTAGAAGGATCTTAGGGCTTAGGCTCTTTGAAATGGTGAGGTCAGGGTTAGCATTTTTTTGTCTTTCCTCAATGAAGGTAGGGGGCAATACCACTTATGTTCTTGTCTTTCTCACACTTGTCAATTGACTCGATGATGAAGCTTATTATTGCTTTTGTAGGATCAATCTAGTTGATGCAAGGTGTGAGGAGCGATGTCGCTCCCTACTCATGGTATAAGGGGTCTTAACCCAAAAGTCTAGATGTTGTTGGAGATGGTTCATCTCCATTCTTAAATTCCACACTTACAACATGATTTGCAAGCACAATTTGATACATGTTAGTGTACCATTGTATTAAGAAAAGATTTTGATACCAAACATCAAATTAAAAGCATCATCATTATGATTCTTCCATATCTCAAAAATGAATTTGACTTTAACACACATCCAAGCTAGTTAGAACTTAATGGCCCAAGGTAGTTGTTTAAGAATGTACAACTCTCTAGGATAGGTTAGGTATATTTAGATGCGTTTATGGGTTATAGTGATAATTGGATGGTTTAGGAATAAGTTTATGCAAACCCTTGGTTAAGCAGAGTTTTATTTAATATTCACATTTAATATTACTAGCTTAGCACAAGAAATACTAAAATAAGTCAACATAGAAAATATAAAAAACTGAGAACATATACCATACCGTCCACATAATGAACACAATATGTACCCTAGAAAACCCAATGTGGGAAAACCTAGTGAGAATATGAGGACTATTCCTTGCTCTTTTCTTCTCAAATGCAAAATACAAATACAAAGATTGTGAACTCACTATGGAGCTGTCAATGACACCATCACCTATATCATTGCTACATGTTCTTCTACATCTTGTGTTCTACTCTAGTGTTTGATTCACTTTCTCTAGTCAACATTGAAATAGTAAAATCAATACAATGAGAATAAAACCCATTTTCTGAGCAATGCACTATTTAACAACACCTTCATGACTATCTAGGGTTAGGGTTAGGGACTCAACTCTTTATTAGATTTAGGGTTAGGTTGATTAGGATTTAGGTTTTAGACCTTCTAAAATCATTTTTAAATCCAATACATGATCAACTTTGCATGTGTGAGTAATGATCACTAATGTCACATCAAATGGGCCTCCTAAGAAAAATGTACAACAAAAATAAACTTTATAAGAACCAATAGAATTCAAGATAATGATGTCAACCATGGGCGATGATTCACCATATTTGGAGTAAAAAAGTACAAAGATTAAAAAATAATAAAATAATAAAACTACTTTTTCAACTCGTATTTTCAACTTATCTCCCTAAGTTTTTACTCAAATTTTGAGCGAGTGTACTCGTTGGATGAAAAATTTAGTTCCTCATCCAAGCAGTACCCACGTTGCATACTTTTAATGGACCCTAATACACAAAAAATGATAAATACATGAAAAAACATGATTGCAATCACATTTTTCATGTATTTCTGTTTTTTCATGTAACAGGGTTCATTGAAAGTAAGCAACATGTGATCTCAATTTTTTTTTTTGCTTATAGATGCATCAGAATTGACATGAGTTATAGCACTTAAAAACCATAAAAACATAAGCATGAAAAATGAAGACAAAGATACATTATCATAGAAGATCATGACACATAGATTTAATTATGGAGTTCGTCCAATTTGGAGTACATCTTCGGGCCCTGCTCAATAGTGGGGAGGCCTTCTTTTATTAGGTGGCATGAAAAGAGAGAAGTACAAGCAAATTTCTATATAAACATCCTTACACCTGCAATCTGGAAGATAGCTGGCAAATAGAGAGCTTAGCTCTAGAAACAGACAACACTATTGACTTCTTGGCAAAAAATAGTGCAAAATGCCTATCCTAACACCCCATTCAGATAATCGAGCCTTCTGCAACCTTCTCAGAACCTCTTGAATTGCTGAGGAACAGTTCTGGCCACCTGCCAGGAGTAGGTGCCACTGTCGTGCTCTACAAACCTAGTTGCTCTCTTTGCTCTCCCCTTCTTCTGACACAGATGGTCCTTTAAATAGACATGTGTAGCAAATCCTACAAGAATTAGGAAGTTCTTAAATAAAGACAAAGTTAGACTGATGGTTTTGATTGGATATCTAAAATCTCGGGCTTAACTAAGACTTGTGGCAACTACATTACAAATATGGCAAAGATGTGCTACTATCCGTTGAAATCGGCGGTTGGTTGATCGGTGTACTGCAATCAATGAACAAATCCCTATCTACACTCTCACAATCAAAAGACATATCCAAATTCCACACATTCTACATTTCTGTGCGATCCGCGGACCAGCCGAATTATCAAACATAATATATAAATATCACATCCGGAACTGTCATTGCAAATCGCAATTCAGCGTATGTCAACACATATTACAACATGCGCTCTGCGGACCCACCGAGAGTAGTTAAACGTAGCCTATAAAATATCACATCTGGGACCCCCATCACAAACCGTAATCAGCGAATATCATGTCCCATCGCAAAATTGCAATCAACGGCATTCATCGGCTCACTGACACAATCTTGTGTTCTAGGATATGACAGACCTACCGGTGGATATAAAACATCATATATAGAATATCGGGTCCAGATCCCCATCACAATAACAATTCAGACCTTATCGATGCCAATTCAAAACCTCTCTCGATCTGCGATCGCCATATGCAATATCGAATCGTAACATAGTCCTGTCGGGGCCGATTAAAAACCTCCCCCGATCTGCAATATCGCATCACAACAAAGTCATGCCAGGGGTCGATTCTTCCTTAAGAGCTCCTCCTTTTTGCTGATAAGCGATATGCGGGGCCCAATGGACCTGCCACGTGGCATGCCCTCATTCACTAAATCTTTTCCATGTCATCTTCTTCTTGCCACCTAGACATGTCAAACTCAAACTTTGACTTGCTCTAACTTTGTCATTTGGACTTGGATTTGATTGTCGTTCTCACCATTGGAATCAGGGCGACGAGCATTTCGATCTAATGTTGAGTTCATCTAGAATCTGCCACTTTGAGTTTGAGCCTTTCTACCATGTCACTGGTACTTTACTGAAGATCCACCTAGATCAACATGGGTACTCCTTGGATGAGAAATCAAATAATTCATCCAATGAGTGTTTCCGCTCAGAATTTCAGTAAACCATAGGGAGATAAGTTGAAAATACGAGTTGATAAAATAGTTTTGCCTTGTTTCCCTCTAAAATTTGATGATGTAATCTAATATTATTTGATTATTTCCACTATTTTTTATAATTTCCTTAGGAGGCCCATTTTAGACCTCAAAATTCCCCTAATAAGGATAACTTAATTGTGAGAGGAATAACTTGTTGTATGAATTGTGATTGAGGTGATCTTTACATTATTGGAAATTTCTTGACCTGTAGAATGATGCTAAGAGGCTAGAAACTTTGTTCACAAAGCTTTGAACACCATCTCATCCCCACCTTGCACTCCCCAAAAAATCCATTTAATGAAATTTGGTAGGTGGAAGGCTACAAATCTCTTGAACTTGTGCCTGTCTTCTCCCAAAGTGAAGTTCAAAAGGCACTAAGAAATATATTAACTTTATTTGAGATGATGCTCAACATCCCAAAGTGCACTTATAGATTTTCAAAAAACATGGTTGCTACCTCTTGTCCCTTGATGGAAATTTTATAAAACATGAGGATGTGCATCTTTCTAAACGTGTCAACTACCATACATTGATAGTAAAGTCAGCCTCTGTTAATTGGTTGTCTTGTGGGTCCCTCTATAAGCCTTAATACCTAATCAAGTAGGACCCTTGCTGCTATACTCCAATCAACATTTCCCCTTAGGGAAGCAAGTGTTATGCACTATACCCGACCTATCTCTGAGGTAAAAAAATCTTCCCCTTGGCAAATCCTTGGTAAAAATGTGTGTTGTCTGCTCCTTTGTTTGTATGTATTGGAGTCTAATTCTACCTTGCTGAATAATTTCCCTGGTGTGCTTTAAGATTTTGTGAAACATTGGATTCTCAGAGAGCTTGATGCAACTTTGATTGTCACAGTGGATCATGGTGGGCTATAGCTCCTGTCCAAAAAAGCCCATGGGCACCTTTCTCAGCCAAATAGATTCACATCCTACCAAGCTGGAAACCATGTACTCAGCCTATGCTGAGCTCAATGCAATCGATCTCTTCTTTTGGTTGAACTAGGAAACAACTATTGATCCAAAAGTAAATGTGCAAGTCGGTGTGATTTTCTATCTGTGGAACACCCTTCCTAGTCTGCATTAATGAATCCCTCAAGTCTCACCCCATAAACCTATCTATACTAAAATTCATAATCTATTGTGCCCCTGAGATACCTCAATCATGTTTGGCAACAACCTAATGCACACTGGTAGGCTCAATTATGAATTGGCTCAAAGTGTTAACTACAAAACATATGTCTAATTGTGTGTTCACTAAATATATAAGTGACCCTATCAACTATCGATAGAGCATGGGTTCTACTTGGTCCAATCTTGATGTGGCCATTTTCCTCTAGTTTGTAACTAAAGGCATGGTCATGGGCTTGCAATCCTGCATGTTGAATCTCCTCATAATCTATAGGGTGTACTTGCCTTTCCCCAAGAATATCTCCCCATCTCTCTGCCAAACCTCTAATGCAAGGAAATAATGCATCATCCCCATATCCTTCATCTCAAACTCACTTACAAGATCTCTCTTGCACTCCTAGATGAGCTTACGCCTGTCAAAATCAAATCATCCATGTAAAACACTAGAATGAGAAACTCACCTCCAACAAAAATGTAGTAGATTTTGGGGTCTGCTCCTCTCTTACTGAAGCCCAATCCTTGAAGGTAATTGTCAATATGAGCATACCATGTCCACAGAGCCTGTTTGAGCCCATACAAGGCTCTTTTGAGTCTACACACGTGAGTCTCCCTATCGCATGTCTCAAACCCCTTCAACTACTTAATATGGATATCCTCCTCAACAACCCCATTAAGGAACGTTGTAACATCCATCGAGTGGATCTTCTATCCCATCTAAGATGCAATGGATATAATGGTCCTGAAAGACAAATATCTCGCCACAAGGGAAAATGTCTCATCTTAGTCAATTCCCTTTACTTGCAAGAACAACTTAGGTACAAATCTTGCCTTGAATTTCTCGATGCTCCCATCAACCTCATGCTTGATCTTGTAACCCAAAAATATCCCACCATTGATTTTCCCTCAGGCATAAACACCACCTCCTAGACATTATTCTTCATGATGAAGGCATACTCCTCCACCATGGAATCTCCACACCAATTGAGTGGTTGCCTACTGGTAGTTGGAAGTCTCAACATCCAATAACTTCGTCATGAGTGCCATATACCATGTGTACCTCTATGGTTGTTTGCTCTATCAAACTAATGTTTTAGGAGCACTAAATCGCTCTTGTGCCTAGATCAACTACTCTTCATATCTTTCTCTTCTTTTTCCTATGGTGGGAGTCATGACCTGAGTAGGCACCATCCTCTCCTCCACCTATGTGTCCCCTTCATCCCCATGTTTCTCGCTCTACCCATCATTGTGTATGTTTGACATTAGAGGAAATTTCAGCCTAAAAGTGGTCTCCTAAGGAAAAATAATAAAATAATAGTTAAAATAATAAAATAAGAATTATAAATTTTGGAGCGAAAAGAAGAAAACTACTTTTTTTAATAGCATTTTTGGTCTATCTCCTCATAGGTTTACTCAGATTTCAAAACGCCTTTTTAATCTATCTTCAATTTTGATCAATCTGGGTCTTCTAAAAAATATGCATAATGGGTACTCGTTGGATGCTAATCGCATCCAATGAGTGCCTACACCTGAAATTTGAGTAAACCTATGAAGAGATAGGCCAAAAATACAATTAAAAAAAAAGTCTTTTTTCTTCTTTTCCCTCTAAAAATTTACATGTACCTCTGTTTAAATTTAAAGGATCTTGATTGGTTTACATATTATGAAATGGAAATTACATGAAAATTTCATGGGCACGTTTAGGTTGAAATTTCCTCTAATGGGTGTTGGTTGAGCCTTCTACTTGGGAGCTTGCTACTCCTCCTCCTACCTTATAGCCTACTCACACTGTAAGGACTTCCTTAAAGCACTTCATTCCTCAAACTTCACGTATCTCCTAATGGTTGTCTTCTTGAATGTCAGTATGTATAACCTGTGTGCCTTAGTTGTCTCATTGTAGCCCATGAAGATGCCATTCCCCACTCTCGGCTCCAACTTCGAACTCTTCTTTGTTGGTACATGGAAATACACCAGGCTGCAAAATATCTTGAAATGCGACAAGTTTGATTTCTTTCTTGTAAAGGCCTCCTTTGGCGTAACTCACCCCAACACTATATGTGGGATTTGATTTTGCAGGAAAACTATTTTATTGCATGCCTTAGCCCAAAGAAACTTGGGAAACTCCTAGTCATGGAACATGGCTTCGGCTGCTCCAACTATGGGCCTATTTTTATACTCTGCCACCCCATTTTGTTAAGGATTATATGGTGTGGTCAACTCCCTCATAATGCCCTCCTTGGAACAAAACCCCTTTAATACATTTGAGGGGTACCCTCCATCATTATCTAATCTCAATGCCTTGATTCTCTTGCCAATGTGGTTCTCAACAAGTCCTTAAACTCATGAAAATTCAAGAATACTTCGTCCTTTCTCTTCATGGATAATACTTAAGTCTTTCTCGAGTGGTCTTCTATGAAGGTGACATAGTAGTTGTACCCCATGATGGATACTGAAGAGAAGGGACCACAAACATCTAAATGAACAAGGTCCATGATTCCCTTGGTCTTGTAATATATGCTAGGAAAATAGACTTCGGCATACTTTCCAAGTTTGTATCCCTTACATGCCTCATGTTGGCTCATGTTGCACTATGGAATTCTTGTTATTATCTCTTAATAATTTTTAGTGTGCCATGGTGCAGATACCCCATGCACCTATGCCATAACTCCCCAACCTATTTTCCTTAGTCATGGCTCCCTCTTCTAGTGAATGTTTCAGCTATCTTAAACTACAATATGTACAAGTTCTTCTTTTTAACCCTAATCTGCTTGGCCACGTTGGAGTCTGAGGTTTTTATAAAAAATCTACCCTATCTAGAGGTCACCTAGTACCCCTTATCCTCCAAAGCTAGAACTAAAATAATGTTCTTCTTCAGCCCTAGAACGCAAAGGACATCTCTAAGAAACATAGGGTTTCCATACTCTCTCTCAAATCGAACTATACCAATGCCCTCACCTCAGTACCTCCCATCATCACCCATCTCAATATGGAACTGCATGTCCTTCTCTGTTAGCTTGTTGATTTATCTCTTGTTCCCTGTTATATGATAGGAAGCATCATTGTCTACATACCATATGTTAGTAGCCACTAAGATTGCAATGTAAGAAATAAGTGAGAACTCCTTCTCAAAGTGAGAAGAAAACTCGTCGATCTTTGCAAAGGTTGCTACTTAGTCCTTCTTAGACCCTTTCTTCTAGTCAAAGAACTTAATAACATAATTCCCTAACTGGTGGCATGAAAAGCACCTGATCTTGTTAAGATATTTCTTCTTCATTTATCCCTTGGAGCACGACTCACCACTGCCACTATTCTTCTTTCCCTTCAACTTGCCCCTTTTACTAGCTAGGAAAAAGTTCTCTTTATCTTCAATCTTGGCATGAGACCAATACTAAGCTTGCCTGTGAATTTCTTCTGGACACAAACACCCCACAATTTATCCTAGTTTGGAAGCTTTTCCCTACCACATATTCCATCCATAAAATTTTCCCAAGACTTGGTGAAACCCATCATCGAAAAAATCCCCAGGTATCTATCTAAAACTATCTTGCCCACACCATCCAGCTCATCCCTTACTTGGGTAAACTTGGTGAGGTAAGCACAACAAAATCTAACTAGGAAATTTTGATGGTCCTTGGTTTATCCTTCAATACTAACTTTATGGCCTTGCTAAAACCCTAATAGAGGCCAATAATGGTTGTCCACATAGCTTTGGATAACTTCTCTCTGGCCAAGTTAGGAATAATGTTGTATTTGACTCCTTCCAAGATGATTCTCCTTGCCTTGGCATCTCTTTTATTATGTTTATCCAATTGTTGAGGTTCATTGGGGCAAGTAGGATATTATCCACAAAATCCCACACCCCTTGTTCCTTCAACACCACGCCAATCCTCTCACGCCATGAGAAGAACTTGGACACTCCATCCAACCTATCCTTAAATTTGAGACCCTGGTACTCCATTCTACCAAGTTGAATTTCTCAAAAACCCTAGTGTCCACTCTTTGAAGATACCAAAATCAAAGAGTTCCCACTCTTTGAAGATACCAAAATCATGGTTGTGCCCACTCTTTGAAGATACCAAAACCATGGTTGCATCTTGTACCATATTACTCGAAAGGTGAGCTTCCTCTCCTAAGGGTTGAGATGGCATATCATGAGTCTAAGCTAAGTTTAACAGAACAATGTTGGCATCACGTAACTTTTGATTCTATGAGTTATTTGACCTGTGAGCTGCGATAGACTTGAAAACTTTGGGTTCTTTTGGATCTTTCCATCCACAATTCTTCTTCTTAGTATCTAGGTACGAAGAGGAACCTTGTGAATATGTGTAGGCATTTTGTAGGTGGTTGGACTACTAACGAGTCCTGCAATGAAAATTCATATTTTTATAGTCCAACGGTTGGGAATAAATCTTACCTCTCCATTTGATGAGGGTTTATTTAGCAATCCTTTATTGAGGTCCACTTCGACACATATGCAAACAAATGTGATAATTCCTTTTGTAATTGTATGAGAGTTGATTTTGATGAAGAGACCTAGTAAGTTTCCCACATCTCTTAAGATAGTTGGATGTGTCATATGGATGGGAAAATTGGGGAGCCTTTCCCATTCTAGAGTTTCCAAAGTCGATATAAAGAGAGGATTAAAATCCATAAACTAAGGTTGAAAGGAGAGGTTGGTTACTGGCCTTCTTCTGGCCATCAATGTTAATGACGACACTCTGAAGAACTCCAAATCACACAAACAAAACCAATTGGTAGTTGACCAAATCTATCGTAATGAGTTGCCAATAACCTTTGCTCAGATTCGTGGGATGAGATGTCAGATTGGGGGTAGCATGGTGGAGATTTGGCACCTGAAACCAAACTGATCTAAGACTGAAGTAGATGAACTATATGTAGGGAAGAGAAAAACCAGTTTGCCGATGCAGGGGAGCATCTTACCATGGATGTCTATGATGAGACCTTGTATGGAGAAGCAAGGATTGTTGACTGTTGTAGGAATTTTTGGGGTAACTGTTTGTGACCTTATGATAGAAGGTACACGGGCCCGTGACAAGGGAGGAACATGATGATCATTGTGGAGGATTCGGTCATGCTTTAGCCATATGGAGAATTGGCTAAGTGCCTAGCATGACTCATGGACAGATTGGAGGAGGGCACACACTGGAGGCATGATGATACTTGGGTGGACTTCTCATGGCTGAGACCAAGAGCAAGTCTTGGTGGAACCTTTAGTGGGGGAGCCATGATGGAGAGACTCATGTGATGATGATATGTTGGGTGACCGAGTTCACTAGACCAAAGATTATAGACTTGAATGAGGATGAATGATTCTTGTGATGGGTCTACTTGGTTGGACTACATGGACAACTTAGTCATGGACATCAGGTTGGAGACATGGAGCATG
>APFE030177439.1:105518-116693 GCA_000404065.3 Pinus taeda
GAGCACTTGTAGAGGTGTCACTTATGGGCATCCAATGAGGAGTGCCAAGGCAAGGATGTTGTGCAGATGGATTTGCTGGTGTGACATGGAGATGTTTTACTTATGAGCCGATGGAGAGGTTGTGCACTCTTGTACAACAAGACCATGGACTTGGACGGAGTTGTGAGCAGACTATGGAGCATTCCTACTACATGGAGAGCTAAGGCATCTTGTAGAGACCTTTGGGCCGAGACTTGTATGCTTGTTGGATGTTGGTTGGGGATGGCTTATGGAGTTCATGATGACATGAGTTTATGACTTTTTGAGACTTCATATATGGTGGACTTGGAGGATCTGATGCATTGAGGAGCTGAGGTCAGAGACTTTGATGCAGAATGTGATGCATACTTTTGAGTACATGTATGGGTTTGGCTTGGAAGAGTGACTTGATGTGGAGGATCGTTATGAGACACTTTGGAGTGATGGAGTTACGATGATGATGATGCCTTGGTGGCAACACTTGGGCATGGGTTGAGATGAGACTCAACCAATTTTGACACATGGGAGCTGATTGATCTATGATCATGGGCAACACATGGATAAATGAGACAGGTGTATACTTGTTTCTATGGCAGACTTGAGGGATGGCACATAACAGAGATGATGGAGGTTGCTTCATGGACTTGGATGTGGCACATCGATAGTTGGAGTTTAAGGATCTCTTCACCTTGAGGAGATGGATGTCTTGCAGATGGATGATGTTGGGATAGATGCGGCTGATTTCATGCAACACATTGACACCAAGCATCATGGACAACATGTTGCAAATGAGATGAGGGCTACTTCATGGACCTGAGCATGGCTTATACTTGTAAGGAGATGGATTCTTGATTGAGTTGAGGATGTGACGAGATGTTCTAAGAAATGACTAGTGATGGCATGAGGATGTGCACTCTTATGATTTGAGCATGAAAATTGGACTGATCACCCGACTAGTTCAAGTCATGGGGGTCGATAGTGTACATAGATGTGTTAGCATTATGTTGGAGTATCATGGCAGCAGTTCACACAAGGACAACACATGATGGGTCGTAACGATATGTTGTAGTGGGCATGTAGCTTGAGATGAAGGGGCTAGCCTTCCACAATGGAGAGCAACATGTGGAGATTGCAACGAGATGGTTGATGATCATGGATTGAGATGATTTTCCATTGTATGACATACCAATGGGGTGTATGCCTTGGTATGGATAGCTTGGTGTCAGATTTTTTCCGTGAAGAGATATTGTCGAGGACGACAATGACTTTAGGTGGGGGAGGATGTAAGGACCTGTGGTCTAAGGCATAACCGCTGATGCAAAGTGCCACTTGTTTTGAACGAGCGAAAGGCTTGAACCAAAGTGTGTGAAGATACATAAGTATAATGTGTACAAGAGGTGGAGCGAAGGCTATTTATAGCGTGGGACGAGTTACGAAGCACCCACGGGACGACCTTGGATGCATTGCGACTTGGGCAAAGATTGTTGGCCGACCAACAATCAAAGAGAAGATTGCGATGGTATGAGGGCGTTGGCACATGTTGGTTGAGTCGGCTTGGGCAACTCGACTCGCCCAACCGATGGTATATATTGTATGCAATGTTGGAGTGAAACATCACTCATTTGAACATCATCATTCGAGCATCAAGTAAGGAGGTGCAAAGAGGTGTTAGAAGACCGAGTGGAGGCGTAGGTCTATGCGACCGTTCTCGAGCAGCAGCACACAGTGATCGCACAAAAGACTTGGGTGTTGGGTGAGGGCGCGGGTGAAGGCACTCGCCGTTTGGATGAGGAGCACGGGTGGTGACTTGGGTGGGTCACCCACCTGTCGTGCAAGAGGAAACGCGAAGGGTGTCTCGGGTGACTCAGGTAGGTTGTCCGCCTGTCGTGCAAGTGAATGCGGTGGAGACTTGGGTGAGGTCGCCGTCGAGTGAAACAAAGGTGAACGGGTGACTCGATTTAGGTTGCCCACTCGTCGTGCCAGGGTGAACGGGTGACTTTGGTGAGGTCGCCTGCCCGTCGTACAAGGGTGAATGGGTGACTCAGGTGAGGTCGCCCGCCCATCATGCAACGGTAAATGAAGTTCGATTGAGGAGTGAGGTTGGCAGCTCGTGTGAGGGCACGCCCGCCCAGCTCGGGCAATGAACTCGGTTGACACATGAAGGTGTGGCATGTTGTAAAATTAGCTAAGTATGAAACTTAGTGTTTCCCAAGTATACTTGTAAAGCTTTGTAACATTGTAAATGTGATTAATATATTGTATTCGGGTAGACTCGTTGTTCAAGGAGTTGCCCCTCCCTTTATATTGTGCAATTGTGTTCTTCATGTATAATTGTTGATGATAATGAATGTGTATGGGTGTTCATTGGTATAAAGGAACATTAATAATACTTGGTTGGGAAAAACAAACTAAGTAGACTAATGGTTAGGCGTAGTCCATGAACATAGGTATTGGTGAAAAGAAAGTGTTCGGTGGTGTCGCACCTTGCCAAGTGTGGTTGAAAGACTACCGTAGGCCTGGGGCCGTGACAGTACCTCTCTTAATTTTTCTTATGGCAAACACTTAAAAAAATCATACGTTATTCATTAGCCAAGTGATTGAATGATGTGAAATCAAGGGGATATAATCCTAAGTAACGGGGGCCTCAAAATTAAACGCATGGGAAAGCTCGTATACCACAAGTATATAAGTTGTTGCAATACTCCAAACCTCTATTACACAGAGAGTCCATGGATACTTCAACAAAATGCCAAACCCAACTCCTGTGGTCTACCCATATCTCTCTCTTTCCCCTACAACTGGTCATCAGATTTTGAAAAACCAACGGCAAGGTGGGTGCCCCTGGTAAATAATTCACATTGTGAATCTAATTCATTCCTTGTTTCCCGTTCAAATTCAATCTCCAACGCATGATCCGGATTGGGAAAACCAAAAACCACAGGTTGCCCTTGGTAAAAAGATCCCCATCACGAATCTAAATCATTCCTCATTGCTAGACAGGTGGAAATTAAAATCTTTGTCCTACCTGACTCCACTACGTGACAGAAAATGCTTTAACCACGGTTCATATACTTTCAACCCAAAATTTTGTACAAATTGGCTGAAGCAAGTGTAACATGATTAGTAGGAGTAGATTACAATTTAGGGAGAAAATATCCCCATTATTGAAACTCGGTTTACCCTCTACATGAACTAAGGACGGATGTTCAGACAACTAGGGGAATGGATGCAATGTAGCAATGTCAAAACAATACAGAGCGGTTTCAGGACGTTGATGGTCCACTGAAAGGACAAGTAATATTTGAGAAACTGGTTTCTGACTTGAAGTTACTGAGCAAAGCAATCGACGTGTTCTAGGGATTACCACCAGCCTCCTACGATTTGTTGATTGAGCTGGACATCGCCACTAGGAGGATGATGTATTTCAAGTATCCAACGAGCAATGAATGGATTCGAATTTCCCAGTTACTTTGTGGTAGAGGCCCGGTTTCTACTTATGGAGTATCCATGTCAAGAAAAGGGACACAGAATATCAACTAAAACAATGAAAGTCATGGAAGCGTGTCAAATTGAAGGTGGATTTTCCCTACACTCCTAGCTAGTGGTGTTACCAGTATGTAGCGAGTATTGGTTTCATATATTGGATTCGTCCTGTGTGAGCCCTATATCTACTCATTTTGTGCCGCTAAGCTCATGAACATGGTCCTCAACTCTTACTAGAATTTTGGTTATGGTAGTTCTCTGAGGCGTTAATGCCATGATGTTACCCCGCAGTTCTACTCACGGGCTGAATTTCCTCTTTGGAATTCAATTGAATTCGTGCAGTTCTATTCAATTGACCCAATTGCTTGTTACCGGCAATGGCGATGTTTAGTTGTTTCATCACGATGTACAACCCAGATTCGAAAGGACGATGTCTGAAGCTCATTTAATTAACTCCTTATCGAATGATAGTTTAAGGAGGCTAAGGTTAAGGTCGGGGTGAACTTGGGAACTTTGTAGAGAGCTCTCAAACGAAATTTTTGTGAGTAATGTTGTATGGGATGAGAAGAGAGTTCATTCATTAGTTGTGTGAGACTTAGTTTAGGAATTATTTCCTATATTTTAGGTGGTTGTTCTAAGTCTCCTACTTGTATGTAAATTATCTATATATATTATATATATATATATATATATATAATTATATTATATATTTTTATATATTATATATATATATATTATTTATATATATATTATATATATTATATATTATATATTATATTATATATTATATATATATATATATATATATATATAGATAGATATATAGATATATCTATATGATTAATAATGATTTATAGAGCGTTTCAAGAGGAATATATCGTGTTTTCTTCCAATTTTAACATGGTTTTAGAGCTAGTGTGCTTTGGTGATTCGGTGAGTGCCTAAGCAGCATAATTGTGGTTCCTGGTGGCTGGTACGAAAGAGGCATGGTGAGGAGGTGAGGTGCTGAGGAAGCATGATTTTTTTCTTTGAAGTGAAGAGAGTAGCGTTGTTTTTTGGTATCTATTGCCTCCTAGTCAACGAAGGTTTATTCAGGAGGTAGCGAGGGCCTCGAGCTCAATTACGTGCTATTACAGGCTCAATTCAGTGCACTGAGTGCGGATAATGACCAAAAACTCTCACGCTGCTGCTGGTGAGTTGGCAGCTCGTGGCAACAGATTGGTGGACTAGCATCTGCTTACTTTTTGAAGGCCGATAGGTGGCCCAATGTGGAGAAGGTTTTCTCCAGTGGAAAATCGAAGAATTGTGGTAGAGTTGGAGAGGCAGATCGACAATCGTGGTGTGTATGCTAGTCAGAGAGCCAGATCCGAGCAAGTGGTAGTAGATCAATCGAGCCAGTGGACTGGTAGTGTTGGAAGAGGTCGACTGACAGTGTTGTTGCTGTGTTTCTGGAGTGGTGGCCCGGCATGGAGAAGACTGCTGATGTGTAGGTGTAGATCACTGCAGGATCGAAGGACGTCGAGCTGACGGTGTGTGTCGAGTAGGCGGCAGATTACAAATCATTGGTGTGTGTGCCGAGCAAGCGGCGGATTGTAGATTGAAGTGCGTGGTGTAGCATTGAGCATGGTGCAACATAAGAGGTGAACTACTGGTGGTCGTGGTTTATTTCTTTACAGGCTAATCTTCATGTTTTTATTACAGGAAGATCTATGGCTCTTCTACAGATCTGTGGATACAAAACATTTGATCAAAGGGCATCGAGGTTGAGGATCTTGCATGGTTGCTGGTTGCACCCATCGTGGATTTGTGGCAACCTTTGTAGAGGCTAAAGAAGTTGTGCAATGAAGGACATAGTAGATTGAGATGGGAAGACAATACTTCAATCAATGCCCAAATCTGTTTGCTATATAAGTAAGGCAGGCTTGCCATCCCAATGTTGCATGAGTGAGAGAGTGCAGACAAAATTAGCACTTTTGTTGACCACACTTTCATAATTGCTCTATTCTTCTGCGCACTTCCATTCAATTTTCAATTGTCCTTATGAAGATCGAGTGGGGATTTGTAAGTAGTGAGTAATGGATACTCAGAAAGAAGACCTGGTTTCTTTTGTTGTTATCAACCTAGTGGCCTATCCCTATGTTATGTGGGTGTTGCAAGTTATGCGTTGAACTCCACAAAGTTGTTGGTCGATTGCCAAGTTCTGCAAAGAAAGGGTTTTTTCGTTAAAAGTGTGATTTGCATTTTTTTTAATATATGCATAAGAAGACAATTCCCAATCTTGGTCGAATTGAATGCCGGCAATGTTTTAAATGAGATTGAATTTGCTAGCTTGGGGATCAAAATTGAGATCACTAGTATTGATCAATAAGTACCAAATCACATCAAAAGGTGCTTTGATTATTTGGTGGCCGAAATTGTTGGCATTTTACTAGTATTGTTGAAGATATCTCAATTGTTGAAGAGTGTGGATCTTGTGTTGGATCCATAGGTTGATTTGTTATGATGAATAATCAGATGATAGAGATGTACTTGAATGAGAGAAATAAGCTCGATGGGTCCAATTATTCTAATTGGAAATTCAAATTGCAGACCCAGCTTGAGGGGAAAAGTGCATGGGCGATTGCAAATGGGGATGAATTGAAGCCAATTGCAACAGGAGGTGGAACAACTGCAGCAATTCAGGATTGGGAGAAGAGGGAGAACAAGGAAAAAGTGTTGTTGAAATTGTTAGTGAAAGACTACATTATCCCTGACTTCAGAGAGTGTAAATCAGTGAATGAGATCTCGACAACTCTCAAGGATTTGTATGAGATAAAGAATAAAAATCACTTGTTGTTCCTAAAAAGTAAGATTCTCTCCATTAAAATGGAGAAGAATGAATCAGCCGCAACAATCATCTCTGGGATCAAGGAGCTGAGAGTTGGCCGATATAGGGGAGACAATATCGAACACTAATCTCATCACGATTACCATGAATGGTATGACTAACGATTATCAGATGTTCATCATAGGCTTGAATGTGAGAGAGAAAGCCCCCAATTTTGAACAATTAACAAGGATCTTGATGCAAGAGGAAGAGAGGCAGATGACTTTGAAATTCCATAATTCAGGTCTTGCATTAATGGTGAAGAAAAAGCCTTTCAGAGGGAAAGCAAGAACTTGATAGAAAGGCGGAGGTACACCACAGAGAAAGCCACCTCAAGGTATGCCTTCAACCAGAAATGATTCAGGGATTAAATTTTTTTATTGTGGTAAATCTAGTCACATTGCTAGAAATTGCCATAAGAAGAATCTCGATGAAGGTCGACATAGACTTAAGAAGCATGCATGGCACTTTGTTGATGAAGATTAGAATCAAAACCTCATATTGTTTGTATTTGATTCTTCTTTCTCTGCTAAGTATGATGAAGCAAAAACTTGGTTTGTGGACTCAAGAGCTTCCACTCACAGGTAACAAACATTGGTTTGAAATTTTAAAGAAACTAGCAGTGGTGCTAATATCTACCTTGGTGATGATAGAGGGTACCAAATTAAAGGGTATGGAAATGTTCATGTTGTATTGCTTGATGGTAATATTATGCATATTCAAAATGTAATATATGTACCCAAAATTAAAAAGAATCTAATCTCTGTTTCTATGATAACAAATCAGAATCTTAAGGTATAGTTTTTTAAAGCTTATTGTGTTATTAAGGATCTGCTGGATCATATAAAGCCAATTGCATCAAGTATTCGAGTTGGAGGTTTGTACAAGCTAAATGTAGAGAGCGCACCACACCAAGCCTTGACTTCATCATTCATGACTGCAGAAAATGTGTGGCATCAAAGATTTGGTCATATTAATTTTCACGATCTGCTGTTACTTCAGAAACAAGGTATGGTCAATGGTCTCCCTGTTTTGAAATTTTTTCACGTTGATTGTGAAGCATGTGCTCTTGGGAAGATGCATAGGGATTATTTTCCCTCCAATTCAGACCAAAAGAAGAGAGATATACTAGAGCTTGTGCACATTGATATATGTGGGCCGATGTAGACAAGGTCATTAGGAGGTGCCTATTATTTTTTGTTATTTTTTGATGATTGCATGAGATTTACCTGGCTATATTTTCTCAGAAAGAAGAGTCATACTTTTGAATAATTTAAGGAATTTAGAAGCATGGTTGAAAAACAGACACAGAAGCTCATCGAAATTCTCTACTTAGATCAAGGGGGAGAATACAAGAAGGGTGGTTTCATCAAATATTGCAAGGACCATGGGATAGTTCAATAGTTCACAGTACCCCACACTCCTCAATAGAATGGGGTTGCAGAGAGGAAGAACAAAACCCTTGTGGAGTGTGCACGTAACATGTTAAAAAGTAAGAACTTGCCTAATGGTTTTTGGGCAGAAGCAATAAATACTACAATATATTTAAAGAATAGGACTCCAAAAAAAAGCCTTGATTTTAAGACCCAATTCAAAGCTTTATTAGGATTTAAGGCTGCAGTTAATCATTTAAGAGTTTTTGGCTCGAAATATTTTGCTCATGTTCCAAAGGAGGATAGGAAGAAACTGGATTCAAAGGCCATTAAATGCATTTTTGTTGGGTACTGCACGTAGTTTAAAGCTTATAAATTGTTTAATCCCTTTAGTCATAAAGTGTTTGCAAGTAGAGATGTCGTATTCCATGAGCAGGTTGACGATGGAAACCACGATAGAGGCAATGAAGAATGGCACGTGCCTTTGCTAGTGGAAGATGGAAGCGATGAAACAACGGACAACCATGAGAAGCAACAACAACAAAAGGAAGAATTAGATGGTAAAAATGCAGTCAGTGGTCCAAGTCCACCAAGAGATGATCAAAACTTATTTTAGGTCAATCCACCACTAAGGAGACTAGGTAGGAAAATTCAATTGCCAGCTAGATATAGGGATCATGCTCTTATAACTAGTATGTCAAATGTTTTTGAACCCTCTAATTATAAAGAGGCAAGTTAATATGGTGAATGGAGGGAAGCCATGGAAGAGGAATATGAGTCAATACTTAAGAACAAAACTTGTTATTTAGTTGAACTACCTAAAGGCAAACAACCCATAGGTTGCAAATGGTTATACAATCCTAAATTTAAAGTAGTTGGTACTATAGAAAAATATAAAGCTAGGCTGGTGGCAAAGGGATACTCACAAAAAGAAGGCATGGACTATGAGGAAACCTTCGCCCCTGTAGCTAAATTAAACACAATTAGAATGTTAATTGCTTGAGCTACCAAACATCATTAGATGATACACCAGTTAGATGTGAAATCTGCTTTCTTAAATGGTGAATTAAAAGAATAAGTGTATTTAATGCAACCTGAAGGGGTTTGTTAAACAGGGGGAGGAACATTTAGTCTGTAGATTGAGGAAAGAATTGGCACCCAGGTCGTGGTATGAAAAAATTGATTCATTTTTCCTGCAGCGTAGTTATAAGAGGAGCAAGAATGACCCTAATCTATATATTGTGTTTGATGAAAAGGGGAAAATTGTTTTGATTTATTTATATGTAGATGATTTTATTATTATAGGAAATGCAGATAAGCTCATTAAAGAAATCAAAGTGCAAATGTCACAGGATTCTGAGATGAAAAACCTTGGAGAGTTACACTATTGTTTGGGTCTTGAAGTCTGGAGGGACTATGGACAGACTTTTCCGTCTCAAGGAAAGTATGTCAGGAGCTTATTGAAAAAGTTTAGAATGGATTAGTGCAAAGTTGGCTCAATGCCTTTACAACAAAATTCCAAACTTCATAATGACGATGGTTCTAAGGAGGTGGATGCAACACTATATAGACAACTGATTGGGAGTCTAATTTAATTAACTACAACTAGGCTAGATTTGGCTTTTGCAATCAGTGCTTTGAGCTAGTTTATGTCAAAGCCTATTGAGAGTCATTGGGTAGCAGTGAAAGGCATCTTAAGGTATCTTCAAGGAACTTTAGACTTTGGTATTAAATATACTGATTTGTTTTATGTTAGATTGACAGGTTTTAGAGATTCAGATTGTGCTGGAAATCTAGATGATAGACAATCCATAACAGGTTATGCATTTAGCATTGGGTCTGAGGTCATTGCATGGAGCAGTAAGAAGAAAAACATTGTATCCTTGTCTTCAGCAGAAGCAGAGTATGAAGCAGTGTGTGTAGCAACATGTGAGACAGTTTGGTTGAGGAAACTTCTCCATGATGCCTAGAAGAACAAAAAGATCCTACGGTTATCAAATGTGACAACCAAATCTCAATCAAAGTTGCAAACAATCCAGTGTTTCATAAAAACACAAAGCATATTGATACACAATTTCACTTTGTTAGAGAGAAGGTTCAGTCAAAAGAGATTTATATTGAATATTGTAATACTTTTGATAATGTTGTAGACATTTTTACTAAGCCCCTTGGAAGAATTAAATTTGAGTTATTTAGGGAGATGTTAGGATTACTACTGAACCCTTTCTCCATTAAGGGGGAGTGTTTAAATTAATTGAGAATGTATTATTGGAGAGAGTTCGTTCATTAGTTGTGTGAGACTTAGTTTAGGAATTAGTTCCTACATTCTAGGTGGTTGTTCTAGCTTTTAGCTTTCCTACTTACATGTAAAATATATATGTTCTTTATGATTAATGATGAATTATAAAGCGTTCTACCAGAGGCAGTCTCCAGGTGAAGCTCCTCACCTGTGAGCTACGTAATTTGAGAATATATCTTGTTTTCTTCCAATTTTAACAGCTCTGGAAGAGGAATTTGATGATTATGATACTCAAATATCAATTGGGTTTCAAAGTGCCAGTGACCCACATGAGGAATGTCAAGGAAAAAACATAGCAGCAATTGGAGTCCATGCAGGTGAAGGGTCTTTTGTCTCTGGAAGGAGGACGAACGATTTGATGAGTGGCGGGATATTTGAAGGTAGTGGAGTGGCTTTGTTGTGCGATAGGTTGTTGTTGGATCGAAAACTTCAACAAGTTCCTTTAATGGAGGATTTGGAGGTGAAGATGGAGGTGGAGGTGGGTACAGAGGCAGGGAAGATGAGTTTGGATCAGATTCCAATGACATAGATGCTTACTGCAAGAAAATGCTACGAGAAAATCCTGGCAACCCACTTCTTTTAACCAATTATGTTAGGTTCCCGCAGGAGGTTAGTAATGGAATAATTTGAACTGCATTTATGTTGTTATATACAACTAATCATATAAGTGTTCTTGACTACATATCATTCATCATTTTATAAATTAAAGACACTCAATTTATAAAATGTATATTCTTACATCATAATGTTTAATATGTTGTCTTTATATGTATTTAGGTCCAACATGATCTAGAAAGAGATGAGGAATATTACAGGAGGGCCATGCTAGCCAGTCTGGGTGATCGAGATGCCTTCTCTAGTTATTCCAATCTGATATGGTATGTTCATAAAGATGCACCTCGCGCATAATCTTACTTTGATCAAGATTATTTTGCAACCAACTCACAAAATAGAAGAAAATATAGATCAACAACTTCAAAATCATCCCCTTTGAGGGGAAAACCTCCTTTACATTACACAAATGAACAATTCTTGGATGATACAAATGACAAGACCTCCTTTCTATATATAGGAGTCTAAGGGGTCCCAATACAATCAAAGCCTACATAACAATAATATTGTAGGGGCACAACAAT
>APFE030177439.1:128341-143965 GCA_000404065.3 Pinus taeda
CCTCCTTTACATTACACAAATGAACAATTCTTGGATGATACAAATGACAATACCTCCTTTCTATATATAGGAGTCTAAGGGGTCATAATATAATCATAGGCAACATAACAATAACAATGTAAGGGCACAATAATAACAATAGTGGTCTTCTATGGGGCACACTAATAACAATATGTGGACTACATAGGCACAACAATATAATAAGGTGGTTGTACTAATAACAATAAGGGGTTACACTGGTAGTATAAGGACCTAACACTGAAGCAGAGAGAAAGAGATAGCAGTAAATGACAGAGTATGTACTAGCACAAGGATGTGCTGGAAATGGAGATTGAAGAATTAGGGAAATTGATGATGAAACAGTCCAGGTTGAGGAAAATGACAGCAGGAGGAGTGATCAATCAGAATTTGAAACTAATTGAAAAGAGGAAGATGAACTAGAAGGCAATAGATATATAGTAGCAGCAAAGGTGCAAGGCATTTGGGCAGTTACAAACTAAAGTTTGGGACCCTGGAGGTTTTTCTATTAACATAAGGGGACACATAATCAGGAGATCATGAATGTTTTCAAACTTGGAAGTCTTATGTACAAGCATTCGACTCAGAAATATCTTTGTAATTTTAGTAGACATAGGGGGTCTTGTGTTTTAAGGAAGTTGGTTTCCTATGCATCAAATTGATGTAATTCTAATGTTTTTGAGTGATTTTATGAGAATAGGATCTAATTAAGTATTGAGAGGCATATCGTAAATGTTCTTGAATGAAGGGGAACATGACAGAATCATGATAGTTGAGAGTTCATAGGAATTGATAGATTGGAAATTAATTATAGATCTTAAATTAGGAATTAGCTCATGATTTATGCGATTGAGAGGATTCTTAGGGTTTAGTTGAAAATATTAAGGATCTGAACTAGAATTGGTTCACAAAACCTTTTTGTATAAATGTAAGCCAAAAAGGCATAGAAAGAGTTAGCTAGTTAGAGAGGCAGAGATCAGATAGAATTTGATTGTAAGCCTACGGGCAGATAGGGAAATAGAGCCACTGATATTGGAAATTAGTCCTAAGAGAAGAACCTGTGTAAATACTTGTTTACGAATACAGAAATTCGATTTCAAACCTGTGTAGAGTACATTCGTGACTAGATTGTAATTATTTATAAGCAAAGTGTTGTTGCATAAGATATGTGTGTGCAAATGGAATCGTGAAGGATAGAGCACGGAGATAAATGTGTGTGGTTAACGTAATTCCACTAATAAGCAAATGAGGGAGAGTTTCAATCGAGATTGGAGTCAATTGTACAACAAAAAACAGGAACCGTCGGATCATCTAGATCGATGGATAAGATTGGCGAAATGTGAGAAACCTGACAATTTTGTGGAGAAACCTCGGAGTAGATCTAGATCATCTAATTGATAGCTCCATAGATCTAGCGGTCATTGCATGGTGAAGATGTGTGGGTGTTAATCAGAATGGAAAGGTGGTTTTTGTAGGCGGAAGCGGTTTCTCGTGTGGCCACAAGATGGTAAGAGGTAATAAAAAAATAGACCTAAGAAAATTATAGATTGTGAGCTAATCCAGTTGAAGTCTGGATATATCACAACCATCCATTTAATGGAAATCAAACGGATATCATGTGGTTAAAGTGCATGGGGCTTAAATTGAAAAACATACGTGATGAGGATTTGTGCAACGAGATTAAAATTGCATCGAAATCTAGCCCTTAAGATTGTCTGTTGGTTGACTGATCAAACGATAATTGTGCACAAATAAGTGCATGGTTTAGATTTTCGTGCGGACCCAATATGTTATTAAGACAGGTTAATTTTATTTGAGTTCTGGTGGTGAATGGGTTAAGTTTGAATTCCGCGTGATAGCCGTTGATCTAAAATGTGAAATTAACGGTGCAGATTTGAAGCGGAAGGTCGAGCATCGATATATGTGCCAAGGTCGTGGAATGGCAGAAAGGTAAGGCTAAGTGAGATTTATGGAGTATTTCTATTATATGGGAATTATAATAGAAATAAAGTGGAATATATATATTATGGGTTAAGTTGAGATTAACCAAAGTTAAAGAGCATGGTTTGGTTGATAAGCGCAGGTAATAGAATTAACCAAAGTTTATGAAGGTTATAAGGTTTGGCTGGAAAGGTTAATTAAGGTTTAGACTATTGGATAGTTAATTAAACGTTTCCACATAAAGTTTAAATAAGAGAATTAAACTTTGGTTATAGAGGATTTTCACCATGGATTAGGTGATTACTCCTAGCACATAGTTAGACATGAAATTTATATCCATGCTATGTGGGTATTTGCCACTTAGGTTGCATCATGAGACGATCCTAAACATGTTAGTAACTGATGAGGGAGCTTGCATAATATTAACAAGTTTTCCCAAGATTTTAGACCAGGTTGGTATCAGAGCACTTGTTAGCTCATTTCAACCCTAAGATGGTTTGCCAAGGTTAGCTAGAGAATTAGCTATTGGTTTTGAGTTTGTGCAAGGATCATTTAACTGTGTGAAAGTTTGTGTGTAGACGCTGAAGCAAGGAGAAGCTCAAGATTGAGAGCTTGGTTCCAAAATCACAGTAAAGAAGTTTGTGAAGCTTTGTGAAGTGATGTGAAGCTCTTTAATTCATTACACTTCTGATGGCAGCTTCAACAAGTGATGTTTCTAATCTCTCTTCCTTAGCAAGATTCTTTGATGAAGAGATGTTGTAGGAGTTTGTCATCATTAGAGATATGGTGCAAGAGATGATTGAAGATAGGAAGGAGAACACTATACTTCAAGAGCAGTTGATGGCCATGAAGGAGGAGAAGCAAGAGCTTCTTGAAAAGATTCATGAGATGGAGATCTTACTCTATGATGCCAAGGAAACCCTAGCCAAGTATGTGCATGAAAAAGAGGTACGAAATTCAAATTTAACTTCATTTTCATCTCAAAATGAATGTTTTGGTGCTTTTGAAAGGCATGCTAGAGGAATAGGGTCCAAATTATTGATGAAGATGGGCTATGAAGGTAAAGGGTTAGGCACACATGCACAAGGCATAGTTGAGACAATTGTTGTTGAGGAAAGGCCTAGGTATTTGGGTATTGGTTATGGAAAAAATGATGGAAAATGATCCAAAGTCAAGGAGGCACGTGAAGGTGTTCCAAGAAGGAATTTTATTACATGTTCATACCCTCAAGCTGGTGAAGTTTGTGTTCATGAGGAATGCAAAAGTTGTATACCCACTTTGCAAGAAGATGCTCATAAGCATGCAACTAGTGGAAATGGAAAACAAAAGGATGTTGAAAGCTCTAAGGTTATTAAATCCATTGTTGGTATCCCGAAGAGAACCACTATCTCATCAAATTCACCTCCTCAAGAAGGCGACAAGGTGAAAGTGCAAGGTATAAATCTGTCTTTAATCAAGTTTCTTTTGATTATGTTAAACATGGTAAATATTCATGTAATAATAGGAGAAAAAGTTCATCTTCCTTTTGTGGTTGAATAATCATAATGTTGCAAGATGTTGGAAGAAAATGGCCACATAGAGGAAAATTTCAAAGCAAAAGCAATAGAGAACTAGAGTTCCATTGGATACTGGAAACCATGTTGTAAAGAAGATGCAATTGTTTTACACTCATTGGCATAAGCAAGGTCATCTCATAGAAAAATGTTGGACTTTGTATCCAACAACTCATCCACGACATTTGAAGATGGTGGAGAGAGATTTTGGCAAAGATGGAAAAGGAGATTCCATAATTGATGTGGGCCAAGATGATTCACAAGATGATGTGCAAATGCAAGAATCACCATTGAAATGGTTTGGTAAGAGGTGGTTTAATTTCTTATCCAAATAAGGCTTGCATTTCTTTTGTTGATAGACGCAATTCTGACTTGAAAATGCATTTATTTGACTTATGAATGCATTAATTTTATGTTGAAAGTATTCTGCAACTTGTATGATGCAAGATGTTGAAAGTGGAGTTATGTTTGACTCACTCTAATGTAGGAAAGAAGGAAATTTGTGGTTACAAGTTTGTATGTAAATGAATTTCTTTTGAAAGCATCCTTGATGTTGCATATATTCACCAAGAAGGTGTGTGAAAGTGGTGTATGCTACTCACTTCATTTGCAGCAAATTAGGACTTCTTGATGTTGCATAATTTCAGCATGAAGCTGTGTGAAAGTTGAGTATGTTACTCACTTCATTTTCAGAAAATTTGTCATTCTTGATGTTGCATATTTTCGCCATGAAGGTGTGTGAAATTGGTGTATGTTACTCACTTCATTTGCAGCGAATTTGTCAATTCATCTCTTTATGTACCCATACATGTGTTGGGCTTATTGTATTTGTGTTTGTACTTGTGAGAGAGTTGAAGAATTGTACACATACATGAGAGTTTGTGTGTGTGTGAACAATGAAACTAGCAACATGCATGAGTGATTGACTTGTATTGGTCGATTGCTTTGTTAACATGTATGATTAACAATTTGAGAATTTTCATTGTGCTTGAACACGCATGAGTGATTGACATGTGTTGATCGATTGCTTTGTTACATGTTTGTTGTCAACTTGAGAATGTTAATCATTTGCACATGCATGAGCGTTGACTCGTGTCAATTGTTGTCACATGTATGTCATATCTACTTGGAAGAGTTGATTTTGTCTCCAAAGATGAAAGGGAGATGCTAACAGATTATTGCTTGAGAATGTGGAATTCTTGTATTTTATGCAAAGAATCGTCAAGTTGTTGTACATGCATTTGTTTGACTTGAAAGTTAGTTGTATGAAGAAGCATGTCTTGTTGACTTATGTTTAGTCAATGATGTTTTGTCGATTGTGTGAGTCGATATTTTGTACACCAAGATGCAAGAGTACATGGTGATGTTACATTTTATGACAATTGTTGCTTTGATGGAGCAAAAGAAGAGGTCGTCAAGTTATATTTCTTGCATAATGTGTTTTTCCAGTTAATGGTGTTTCTTGTGACAAGATGTCACGGGATTTTGGAAGGTCCATTCTTGAGAAGGATGCTCATGCTTAGTGTTCATTCGCAAATCAAAACATGAGTACCATGTTGAACTGGAGGATGATAGAGGCAAGAAGTGACAGTGGATAAGATGCCAAAATGTTTGTAGCCATGGAAGACCGTTGTTTTGTGTTGACGCCAAGAAGCAAAATAGATGGTGAATGCATTCTTCCAGATGTGGAATTTGGACCATAGAGGTAAAAGAATGGTCATTTATTTTCTTATTTTTACTAATATTGGAACTGATTTTTGTAGTTCACTCAGATGGGCTTAACTTGGAAAATTGGTTTGAAGAAGAAGCTTGCATCGAATGCATGTGTTGCAAAGGAGGAACATGATTCTCAATGGGAAGGCTATCAGTCAGTTTTCCAAGCACTGGGGGATCACTTTGGTATAGCAAGATGTATCATCAGTCAACAATTAGCCAACAAGTGTTGGATTGGGTTAGTAGCAAAAGAAGAATAATGGATGAGGGACATATCTAGTTGAAATGCAAGGCATGTCAGGGTACCCAATTGGTTGTCATGGAGACCTTTCAAGTAGAATCAATTGATAGAACTTGGATAGGAGAAGAGTTTTTAGCTCTCATCAAATAACTAGCTTTTGTGCATCCAAAATCTTGTCATTGGGAAGGAGTGATCGAAATATGGATTAGGGCAAAAAAATTAGCTCAAAAATCAAAGTGTTCAAAATTGATTGATTCCTTAACGACTGCATCCTTCTCGACGATTAAATCCCAACGCAACTCGTTTCACTCAAAAATAAATTTGTATCAGGGAGTTAGAGCTAACTGACTGTTTCTCCAAACATCAAAAAAATTTGTAGGTACTGCCTAGTCAGTAGTCCATATTGCTGACATGGCAGGTGATTGTGTAGGTGACGTGGGCAAGTCAAAGAGGTCAACACCCAATGAGGGCTCGCCAAGTGTCTCCGTGTTGTTGGTTTTCAATTTGGTGATATGGCAGAATCTAATTGGTTTGTGGTGGACCAATGAGAGGGTGCCACATGGCAAGCCCAGATGTCACCATGTGTCCCTCCCACTGGTTAAAGGTCAACAATGCATTTTGGGAAAAAATTTGGTGGAGGTCAGGTTTGAACCCATGACCTCCCCTCCAAAAACCAAAACAATTACCACTACACCAAACCTTAAGACTTGATATGTAATGGAATGCACATGCTTTTAAAGGTTAAGGGTTAACCACTAGTTGTTAACACTAAATGTGCATGTGACCACTATAGGACTTAACCACTAGTGGTTTACCATAAATGTGGATTACGCACTAATCAAGTTTAACTGCTAATTAAACACACTTAACTATTAATTAAACCCGTAGTTAACTTAGCAAAGATTTTGGCAGATTACGCCAAATTCGAAACCACCCCCAAAGTTAGCGGGATTAACTGAAGTTTTCTAGATTTGGAGGAGATTCCTAGGGAAAAATTGAAAAGACCATAACTTGATGGGATTTTGGCCAATTTCAGAAAATGAATAGTGAATTTTGGATGATTTCGACCTTTTGGAGATAGTGGAATAGGTTTCTAAGGAAATAGAAGACTTATACATGTAATTTTTCCATAGTGAAGTTCAAGGAAGCCTAGGGCCATTAGGGAAGGAGGTCATGCCCAGATCAACCAGAGTCAGTTTTCAGAGATCTAATAGTCATTTTGGGGGTTTTTGGGTCCTTTGAACCCAATGGTATAGTTTGTAAAGCCATTGGAGTTGAGAATAAATTTGTAATAAGATATTTGACCAAATAATTCCAAGAGGGCCTAGCCATTAAAGGACGTCCAAGGAGATGTAGCCCAAGAGGGTGGGGGTGAACTCCTTTATCAGCTGTGTGTATGATTTTGTTGTGTATATTTCTCTACATTTAAATTTTTTTTCCATGTTATTTAAGCAGCTAATTAACTCATAATTTGCTCACACATGACACATAAAAGATATATAACTTGACACATAAACCTCTTGCGTAACTAGGTAAATGATACGATCCTAAACATATTATTAACTGATAAGGGAGATTACATATCATTAACAAGTTTGCCCAAGATTTCAGATCAATTATGCCCCATTGTTCTTTCTTTAGAAGCTTTGTCATGTTGTTAGAGTTTATTAACTTTCTCGGTTTCCTTGTGATACCCCTTAATTCAACTTCCTTTCCTTCCCAAAAGAGTTTCAAGAAAAGTTCTTGAAAATTAAAAGTTATCATACCCAAATATTGTAGCCATTAGATTGCTAGTACAACATCAGCACCACCCATTGGAATGGAAAGCATTTAACTATTCATTACATATTCTCCCATGGATAGCTTGATATTATGGCACTTTCTAGAGAAATTTATTTTTCCTCCTTTTGCAACCATTACTTGACACTTTGGTGCTGGATATAGGAAGCAATTTGATTTCTTGGCTATCTTACAATGAATAAAATTATGAGTACTACCTGAATCAACCAACACTATTACCTTTTTCTTCTTGATATGCCCTTTTATCTTGAGAGTTTGAGGAGTGGTAATTCTTGTTAATGCATTACAAGATATGGTAAGATTCATTAATTCTTTCTCTAGGATTGGTTCCTGGTGTATATCCTCTTCTTTTGACGATTCATGTTCCTTTTCTTGCTCCTCTTCCCCATCTATGTAACTTAATTTCTTCTCAGCACACTTATTACCTTTAGTGTATTTTTTAACACAATTGTAACAAAGCCTTTTTGCTCTTTTTTCTTCCAATTGTTGCAGTGGTGTCAACCTTGTAGGTGGTGAAAGGCTAGGAGCAACAACACTTCCATCTTTATAGTTATGAGTGGTAGGCTTCCTTGTTGCCATAATTTTTCTTTCAAGTTTTCTTCCCAACTTGTATACCTTATCCAATGAGTCAGGTTCCCAAAGGCGAACCTCATGTTGGATGTTATCATTTAAAGTCCCTATGAAGACTTCAATCCTATGCTTCTCTAGCATATCATTTGCCTTTATATTCAATTTTTGGAAGTCCTTAATGTGCTCTGCCATTGAACCCTTTTGTTTTAGATTTATCAATTAGCTAAAGAAGTTGTTTCTCTTTGTATCCTCATAATGTGTTATCATTTCCTCTGTGAAAATTAACTAGGTGACAAGTGTCTTACAAGAAAAAATCCCTCTATGCCATACAAACTGATTTGGTTCTAAATATAAAGATGCAATACGTACCTTTTGTGGTGGTTGCACATCATGTAGATCAAAATATTGCTCCATCTGTAGTATCCCAAGTTACTGGACCCTTGCCATCAAATTTTCTCATATATATATTTGGAATATGGTGGCTCTTCAATCCAATGTTAGAATCTATGAAATCATGATTAACATTTCTTTTGTTCTCATCATGAGTTTCCTCTACTACCTTTTCAGCATTAGGAAGCGTTTCTTGTAGTGACTTTGTCCCACCTTCCTTCAAACCTTCCATGTCTTTCTTCAAATATTCCATGTTGTCATTCAATGTTTCTTCTATAACATTTATCTTATTGATCATATCTTTGATCACATTCTTCAAACCATCCCTCCAATTTTGCTTACTAGGTGTTTCTATTTTCTTGATTCGAGTCATTACTTTTCTTTCTTTCAGAAGCTCGATCTTGAATTTGTTGTAACTCTGAACTTTTGGATCTCTAAGGTATGAAATTGTGACCTACGGTAGCCCTCTACATACTCTTTCCAACTCCACCAGTCTGATTGAAATTGGATTCTCGAAGAAAGAGTTATGCCCAGTCTCCTAAAATGACCTGATTATATACTTTTTTCACTAGAGCAAACTTGTACGAAGTGCCACATGTCACTGTTTCAACCTTTGGAAATGAAAACAATACCCCGGGAACTAAAGTCTTTCCTCTTTCTGTAACTTCTTACTAAATTTAAATCTGATTCTCAGTGTTGGGTGTGGAGCCTGATTATCTTCTATATTCAAAGGTTTTTTCCCTAGAAGGCAACCCCTCACTATATATGAGGCAATTGTATTGCGTCTATATATATCTATATTCTGAGTGAGGAAGAGAGAGGAGATTGAGAGCGAAGAGGGAATTACAGCGGATCTGTTGTAGGTTGTATCTATTCAGTTTGCTAGATAATATAAAAGGAAGGATTGGTTGTTTCTCTGTGGACATAGCCCAAACTGGGTGAACCACGTATATCTGTGTCTCTCTTGTTTTATGCGTTTTCTGTGTTTATATTTTTGCAATATTTTATGTGTTCCATTGCTCAGTAATATGTTAGGTTCCTATACCAATAGGTTTCATCTTTCATGATTGACAGTGGAAGGGCTAAATATGTTCATCATTGCAGGCTTCAAAGGTTCCATATTTTGTGTACATGCTATAAAAATTAAAAAATGAAAAGAGGGTATGCCTTAAAAGAATAATCAAAAGGAAAGAAAATCAAGTGGTCAAGAGAAAAGTGAAAATGAACCCCAAACTAAAGACTAGGAAAGTGGCCAGTCAAAATGCCACTACTAGCTTTGGGGTAGTATCATGCTCTGTAAATACTGCTGCTAATCATACTTGATGGATGGCCCAATAATCTAAATTGGACCATGCCATGGTTAAATTGCTTGCTGCAGAATAGAGAATGTTCCTTGACCAAACAACTCAAGCTTGGCAGATGACTAGCTAGGTAGAGAAATAAAGGTGCCCAACTGCTTAATCTGGGGCCTTGGAAGAAATAAGGGTAGGTTTTAGATAGGAGGGCAGTCAAAAGAAAAAGAGGACAATCAAGGTCTGCTAATTCAAGTGCACCCACTTTAAATGAAGAAAAAATGCTAGGATTACTAGGATGGGTAAGTAGTGCAAGGTTGTAGAAATGGAGGGCCATCACCAATTGGCTTACTAAGTGAAAAAACTCATGCCACTCAGGGTATTGGCATCAAAATTAGAGAGTGGAGGACAAGCATTGGAAGCATGTCTAATTTCCCCTATTTTCCCCCAAACTTCATTTTACTAACACCCCCAAGGGCCTTGAGATCTGCTCAGGTGTCCAGTTCCACTTCATTTCATGACAAACTACTTGGTCAAACCATGAAGCTCAAACATGAAAAGAAGCTACATTTTTTGTGTAAAAAATCTTTCTCATCATTTCATTTATCCTCAAAATCCTAAGTTAAGTTTTACCTATTAGAACTTAGTTTTACCCCTTCATTCACCTCACAAAGCCATTTTAACCACTAATGTACTATTTAGCTTTCTAACTCCCCCCTTTCCCTAATTCTATTAGAATCTATGAAAATTTCCCAAAAAATATCTATAAAAAAACCCTCCCCCTAGCATTATAGCTATATAACCCTTCCTTGGGGAAATATTAACCTATCTGGGGTTGGTATTAACCCCTTTGTCCACAAACTATGGCTTCTTTCAAGAAACTATGGTTAAAACCCAAAAAAAAATCTAAAACCCCGACCTCATTTACCCATGTACCCCTTTTTTCAGCCCTAAACCCATTTTATTATAAATTTTTTTAAATAAAAACATTTTAATAAAATGCGCGCCTAACCCTTAAAACCCAAATCCTAAAGTTTCTACCCACCCCCGCGCCCGATTTAATTAAAATTAATTAAATTATTCGGCGGATCCCCTTTGGATTAACGCGGCGTCATATCATAATCGCCGCCCGCCACACGATCATCCACCCCGCCCATCCAATGGTGGGCGGTCAATCTTATGCACAAGCCGCCCGACCTTTTGCATCCGGGGGATGGGCAGTATTGCCGCCGTACCCCCGCCACGCGTCGGCCTCCCACGGTGTTCGTTGCCCCCCCCTTGATACCACTTACCGCCCTCAGCCCTTTAGGGAAACCACTTACCACCTCCTCCCCGCGCTGATGTCACGCCCCTGTCAGCGTGACGTCACCCATCCTTGCCGCCACCATGCCTCCACATCGCATCCATGTCACCCGTCACCCTGTCCACCCTGCCACCGTGTCACTGCCACCTGGGCACCCACGTCAGCTGCCACGTCACCCATCCGTACCTGGGCCCATGATGAAGTCAGCATGACATCATCACCAAAAAGGCGCCAATATGCAAAAAATGCATAAAAAGGTGAGAATTAACCGTTATTTCTCATTGTTTTTTAGTATTGTCGGAGCTCCTCTGCATGCGAAAATCGACGTGCAACGGTCAAAACACAAAAGCCACCCACCAAAGTTGCTGCCGCCTCCATTATCAACCCGATTACCTGCAATTCGACCGGTGCAAACACCTCCCACGCCATAAAAACCAGGTATTTGTCGTAGGCGTCCTCTTTACCCATTGTTCTCCTTTGCTATCCTAATTTCCTGCATAAGAACTCTGTCAAAAGCTCCCCATTGATAAATTGACCAGTGAAATTTACTGAAGAAGCCAGTGAAACCCCTGTGCGACAAAAAATCTTGAAGAAACCCTTGCCCCTCTGTAAAATTCACAATTTTACCACAAAAGCAATTGAAGGAGCCGAGCTACTGGCTAGAAAACTAATTTAGCAGTTCCCTCACCCCTGCTAAAAGAAATTCCCTACAAGTAACCAGCTAATTAGCTCAACACACTCTGATTCTTCAAAACAGAGTGCCCCATAGTTCATTAATCTTGTAAAAGCCTCCTTACACTGCCAAGCTGCTCACTGCAAAACAGAGATTAGCAAGCATTCCTCAGCATTTATATCAAGCTTGAAAATCTAGTAAAACATCCAGCTAAAACCAAACAATGGCCACTCCAGCTGCTCTGGATGTAGCTCCTATGAATCCACCTAGCAAAGAACTGGAAGCTATGCCACTGGTGGACAGTGATGCCCTCATTACAGACTTTGTAGTAGAGAGGAATCACTTACAAACTTATTGCCAACTAAGAAACAGTCACTTGGACAACAGTGACTTGTATGGCATCTGGGAATCCAATCTGCCCACCTACTTCCTGCCTTCTATGAACATTTTTCCTGAAGTCATCCACCTCTATGCAGAAAACTATGACCAGAAACTCAGAGCTATGAAGTCTCCATCTGGGAGCATCCTCTTTTAT
Organism: Pinus taeda; assembly: GCA_000404065.3. Lineage (NCBI taxonomy): Eukaryota > Viridiplantae > Streptophyta > Pinopsida > Pinales > Pinaceae > Pinus > Pinus taeda. The sequence continues at coordinate 140,371 of APFE030177439.1, forward strand.
ATAACACCAGTTTCCATCAACCAAATGCTGAACTACAAGCAGACCTAGCTGCTATACCCCTTCTCCATGAACTACTTGCTAGATGAGGGCTCCAAGCTCTCTAGCATAGACATTTCCACAATAGCCAGGAAACTCATGAAGGCAGACTGCCAATCTTCTTACCACCTCCTTTTTCTTATGCAGATTTCAATGAGGTTGGCAAGCTGCTGGTAAATATGCTAACCTTTGTGCTTGGGTTCACTACAAATGAGCATGTTGATCTAACTGTGCTGGTCATGCTCTCTGCATATAGCCTTTTGAAGCCCCCTGCTATGAAGTACAATTATGCCAAATATATTTCCAATAAGATACATGATCAAATGTCAAGACTGAAGAGGGAGGCAATATTCAAGTATTCCTCATACATCTATCACCTATTCTTGTACTATCAAATAGATTGCTTCCAGTGCCCAATCAAGAAGCTAGACTCACAAGGTGAGAGGAGGTCTGTCATCTTCTGGTCTTCAGTCTTCCACCAAGTCCAGAATTCTCCCTACTCATACTATGAATTTATTGACCAGTTTATGTATCTAGTCACATGCCTCTTAAAGAGGACCCCTCCTATCAGATTGTCCAAGGATATGCAGAAAATCTTGCAGCTATCCAAGAGTTACAAAATTGGTGATTGGCACTTGTACCAAAATCACACAGTCATCAGAATCTATGGTTGTGAGCTCTGTCCCTACAGGCTCCCAAAATATGTGCCTATGAGGCTATTTTCCCTGGAATACTACAGAGAGTTTATAAACTCTGATCTAACACACTTCCACAGTGCCAAGAAGAAAGCCAACCTAAAGTTTAGAGACCACCTAGGCCCATTTTTCATGAACAAGAAAGATGGTTGGCAAGAAGATGATCAAATACTAGGGAAACAGCTCAAACTCAAACGAAGCTTCTGGTGGGTCCCTTATGACCCTGAAGGTTTCATCAGTGCTAGGAGGGTCAAATATAGGCTGCTAGCCTATAAGCATTTCCCATACCCACAAATACAATACTTTTCCAACCAAGATGAATGGGTACCTGAATCAATAGTAGAGGAATTGACTCAGGAAGAAAAAATGGAGCAGACTATAAAGGACTTGGAAAAAACTCTTGACTTGGATTCTTGTCAACAGGTCTTGTTCAAACAACCATTCTGAGCAGGAGAAGGTACTGCTCCAGCTGTACAGGACACCTAGCAAGCTCTAGCAACAACAACTACATCAAAGGGAAAGGAGAAGATGGATGAACAACAACAGGTAGAGACAGGGCAGCCCAGCACATCAAAGGATAAGCAATCAGAGCAAGCCCCTCCATAGCAAACTGAACAAACCCAAATCCCAGTTTTGCAGACTCCTCTCAATGATGAGAGAGGAAAAAAGAGAGACAGAGAGGAGGTCACACCTCCAAGAGGGTCATCACAGCAACCAGAGGCCAAGAGGCCGAGGATAGACCCTTAAACAGAAGAAGGAGACATCAGTGAAGAACGGGCAGAAAGCCACAGCAGAGAAAGGAAAACAAGCCAACAGACTACCACTAGCTCATTTCAGCTAGAACAGGCCCAACAGCATACCACAGAGGTGTCCTCCTCAAGACAACAGGGCAAGAAACCAGCTGCAGTCAAAGAAGGCTTCATAGAGATCAAGGCATAGAATGAGTTGGTGAGAGTTCAGCTCTATGAGCAATTCTTGAAGACAACTCCAACCAAAAAACAAAGGTTGATGGTTGCCTATGATCTGAAGGAAGAAAAGTGATCTTCACCCATCTAAAGCCTAAAGTCCCACATCCAAAGACCCTAGCAGATTACTACAGAACAAACCTAGAGGTCTTTTCCAAAGACATACACCCCATGGATCAGATTGAGCTGCAAAAACAGACTGGGGAAATGGTGTATGCAACACTTGCTGATAGGGCAATGCTGGCCCATCAACTAAAGGAAGCCCTGAGGAACACAAACAGACAGCTTTATTTTGAAAGGTTGTCTTCCTCTACAAAGGACAATAGAATAAAGACTCTGGAGGACATAATAATTGATTTGGGACATGACCCAAAGGATCCAAAGGGTGTTAGAGCCCTTATGAAGAAGAAAGAGGATGACCTTGTTGCACTAAGAAGGCAGGCAAAATTGCCTCCTACCATTCACCCTCAAATAGTAGAACTTGCACAAGAAAAGCAAGTAGATGATGCTATGGAGCTGCTTCTGGTAATGAACCAAAGAATATTACAAATGGAGGCAGAATTAGAGAAAGCCCTGCAGGACAAGAAAGGGGAGTCAGCCTCCCATCCCCCTCAAACATCAACAAATCTTGGACCTGCCCCTCCCACACAAGAAACAACAGGACCTCCTGCTACTCCAGCACCTACCACAGCTACATCAGCAACAGGAGCAACAACAGAAGCAAAAACAGCAGCAGAATCTAGCATGAGCATGGAGGAGTTGATGAAAGCTGTTAAAGAGCTTGAGACTCAGGTGATTGAAATAAATGATGCCAAGGAGAGACTGGCCAAGCTGGAGACCAGTTATGATAAATCAAAGATGACAGTGGCAGAGAAACAAAGAGAAATAAAGGCCTTAGAGGCCAAGGTAAAAAAATCTGGAAAGTGAATTTCTGCTAGGTAAAACCCTAGCAGAAATAAAGAAGATTATTTGGGCCAAAATTGGCCAATCTATACAAGACTAATGGAGGTCCATTCAGGAAATTTTTGAGCAGGTTGAGCTGATAGATGTGGTTCATGTGGAAATACAAAGAGCCAGGAAAACCCTGGGAATAATGCCCGAGCAGGCCACTAGAATGATACATTTCCTCAATAAACGCACTAGAGAGGAACTGGCAGCTCTAGAAATAAGCAGCAGAACAGATACAATCCTGACAGCCAAAAAGGTACTGACCTTGAGGAATTTTACTCAAACTCTGGAGAGGAAATGTCAGGAGATGAAAGCAGAGATTGATAAATTTAGAGCAAAAATGACTATACTACAGGACAAAGGACTGCCAAGCCTAGTGACTGGCACAGGACAACTGCTGTCATATAATCAGTATATGACAAGGATCAACAATTATGTTGAAAATCAGATAACAGCATCCAACAGCTCCATAGAAGAAGCAGGCCCTCCCTCTGGGCAGTCTCTCTATGACAAGCTAGAAAATTTGTTATTTATTGAACATGAAATAAATCATCTGTTTGAAGTCCCTCCAAACTTATAGACATACAGAGGCAGATGAAACAGTGGTAAAAATGAGGAGACATCAGCTACCCCCAGCTGATTGGTGGCAAGAATGCTGGAGATTTTGCCTAGATAATTCCACTTTGCTTTTTGCCTTTTTTGGAGAAAAATCAGAGTTTACAGGTCAGCAGACAGGTCAGCAGGCAAGTCAGCATACAGGTATAGCAAGTGGCCGTACAGGTGACTCAGCAATGCACCCAGACAGCAGGCTAAATCAACGCAGAGTTAAAGGCACAGCTACAACCTACTTTCCAGAGCCATAAAGTCAAATCTGTCTGACAGAAAAATATCGGCTACCTCAGCATTAAAAGCTATATTTATGTTGTCATTTACTTTTTGTAAGAGAGTTGG
>APFE030177451.1:0-11221 GCA_000404065.3 Pinus taeda
AACAATTATTGGATGATTCAAATGACAAAACCTCCGTTCTATATATAGGAGTCTAAGGAGTCACAATATAACCCAGCCGACCTAACAATAATAATATAAAGCCACAAAAATAACAATAGAGGGATTCTATGGGGCACAGTAATAACAAAATGGGGACAATAGGGGCACATCAATATTAATAAGGGATACAACTACAATAGTAATGGGGTAATCACTAGTATTATAGGGACCTAACAAACTTCCAAGTGACTATTACTAAAAAACCATATGTCATTGTCGTAGATTGTTCTGTCTTTACCATTTGAGATTTGGGTAATTGACTTTGTTGGTATGTTTCCCAAAAGAGCTAAATATTCAAGAGAAAACTATACTATAACAACAATAAAATATATAACAAAGTTTGTGGAAGTATAACTAGTGGAATCTTGTAGAAAGGAAGTTGCAACAAAGTGTATCTATGAAAATATAGTAACTCGATTTAGTTATCCTATGGTCAAAATCAATAATAGGGAACGCATTTTGTAAATGCTACAATTCAAACATTGACGCAAAATTTTATGATTGAGCATATGAAGACCACTGCAGAACATCCAAAGTAAATGGCATTGTCGAATCATTTAACAAAACATTGCACAATAGGTTAACAAAAAATTGCAAGCTAGACGGAGATGATTGGGATAAAAATGTACTAACCATTATTTGGGCATATCATACAACCTACAAAAAATTGACTAGATGTATTCCTTTAAGCTGGTCTGTGGTCAAGAATTCGTTGCCCCATTTCAATGTTCAACAAACAAAGTAAATGTATCAATTGTATTGAAATACAACACAAAAATTCAAAAGGAATGACTCTGACAGTTACAACATTTAGAAGAACACTAACTTGCACCATCAGCAAGACAACAAATATCAACAACAGGCTTGGCGCAACAAGAACTTACAAAAAACTAATTTAAAATTCGGGGATTCGGTACTACTATATGTTAGTCGAGTGAAAGGAAATCCAAAAAAATAGAGATTACATGGTTGGGACCCTTCTTTATTGAGGATATACACACTTCGAGATCAGTACAACTGAATATATTACAAGGGAACTTGTTCAAGTGACTTGTTAATAGTGATTGACTTAAAAAGTACATCTCTTGACAACATTGGCATGTACCCAGTGAAAACATCTTTGAGGCATGAGGGACATGGGTTAGCTTGAAAACCACTTTGTGATAGGCTAATTGATCAAATTGCTTGTAAATTAATATTTTCATTCTTAATTAGAATTTAGTAAGTTTATTACATAAGAAATTATAAATTAGTAGCAAGTAACCAAATTAACAATTAGAGAACTTTTAAAATGGGAATCACCGATCAATCAGGAAGTTGTGTCAGAAATATGGCTCAAGAAACAAATTTTCACAATCTTTTAAACAACATGGCTCAAAAGAACATAGATCGATATCAAGATCAAAATGAAAGAATACAACGCTGACAAGAAAAAATTAGAGATCATCATAACAAAATAATTCGTCTAATAGGCCTAAGGAACAAAGAGAAAGTCAAACTCACAACCAAAAAATGCAATCTACGATACATCGTCATAAGGAGAAATTAGATGGAAAAAATGAGCAGGGAAGGAGCACCAAATCGACATCATAAAGTGATATTACAAGGAAGTTTGAAATTGATGTCACTCACACGATGCTGATTTGATAGATCAGCAAAGACAAAAATCAAGATTTAAAAATCAAATTAATCGAATGAACAAGTCCAATAATCATACTTTTCATAATAGAAGAATCATATCACCACCAAAACCACATCATCCATCACCTAGAATCACAATGAAATCATTTAATGGGGTGCAAAGTAAGTGGCGGGCATGCAGATTGCATGAGTCGAATGACGTTGAAAATTCCGACCATAACGCGATGCAACAAGTAGCGAAGGTAACTGCGAGCAAAAATTATGGTGAATTTAATTCAAATTCTATAAAAACGAGTGAAGTGTTGAACTCACCCAACGTTCTTCCAAAAAATTCGTCAAGTGTCATTTATGACCTTAACGAAATACCCAACATCCCAAGTCCTATATTTTTTAATTTTGAGTTGCTATTCTGCCTCGCCAAAGAAATTGAAGGATATTTAAAAATTCCAGAGAGAGAGTTCATTTTGAGGATGATGATATCACATTCAAGGCTAGGATGAAATCTATATTCGACTTGTCTAGAAAAACAAAGCTTGAAGTGATAACTCACAATGTTAAGAAGGTGAAGATAGATGAACCATCCCAGGAGAAGCATACCAATTTTTTTCTCAAATGGTAAAAAATAAATGGGCAGTGGAGTTCATAGTCAAAGTTATTACAAAAAGTTGGAATATGTGACATCTTGTAATAGTTGGAATTTGTGACATCCTGTAGAAATTCTACAAATCTACCTCTGAGATCTAAGTAGAAAATATGACTGTGGATTAACTCGATGCAATATACCACAACAAATACTATAATGTACTTCTTCTATCAAACTTGTGGAAGCTTAAGGATCGAGCTTAATCAGAGCTGAACACATATAACCAAAAGAAGAAGAATCAATGCACATGAAACACAGAAAATACTCAAGAGAAAGCCTCAACTAAAAACCTCACTATCTGTATTATCATACAAGGTGGAAATACATAAGAATTATACAAAGCTTTAGCTCTCACATCTAGCCAGCTCTCAGTACAATCCTCTGGATGCTCACAAGCAATCAAAGCTTCTCACAAGCCTTCTCCCTTGTCCTCCAAGCTTCTATTTCCTTGCGCAGTTCCTCTGAAATGATCTCCTTCACCCAATGGAACACTTCTCTCACACACTACTTTAACACACTGTCAGAACTGCACAATCCTCAAGGAACCTTACCTTGACTGCATGCATGAGTTTCCTTTATAGGAAAACACATGCCACTGACAGTAACCTGTCCTTGACATTTAGCTCAACTGGGCGTTTCTCGGAATAGACAAGCATGAGTTTCTGATGAGAGAATCTTCACTTATCTGGAGTACAGTGGTTGAGTGCATGCATGCATCAACTGACTAATAACTCACAATTAGTTCCTCAAACAGTTTGGAACTAATACTTAACTCAGTAAACTGAGCTAACTAATTACAGCCCAAATATAACTCAATCGTATCTCCTCAATTAAGGGATAATCTCCTTAATTTAAGGGATAACTCTTGCATGACTTCAAAAAGACTTCTAACTTGAATTTCTCCAACTAATTAATCCATAATGAATTAATTAATTATTTTTCAAGCAGCTGGTGAGACTAAATTCAAATTTTAATTCAAGGACAAATTAAAATTGGAATATTCTTGTTCTATTTTTGTCATTTCTTGTTGCTATTTTCAACACTCCCTCTCAACAAGAAAGGAATTCAACTTGATCCCGATCGTGAACCTTTGGAATGTTATGCATGTAACACTTCTCTCTAGTGTTGTTGCTCCAGCAACTCCAAAACTAAAAAAAACATCCACCCTGAATCAGTATGATGCATCTGTCATCAAAGTCTCTAACTGATATTGCCTCTGTCAACTGAAAACTCTGTACTTCTATTGACTCAACCTTTCTGCACTGTTGTCAATCCTTCTCTGCGCTCTTGAGTATCTGACTACTCTAGCCTCTGTCACTTTGATCTCTGACTGCATCAATCACATTGATTCCTCCCGCTACTATGTACTTTGGGCTCCCATAGCAAGGTACGATCCATGAGATAAAACCTCTCAATGGACCCTTCCTAATTTCAGCCTTCTTGAGACTATCACTTCACATCGCCCCACCTCACACCAAGAGGTATGGCTGCATGTGATCCCTCTACCCACTTCTCCAATTGTGGCTCCTCCACAATTTTCTGAGACATTTTCTGGGATTGCATGTTGAGAAGTAATTTAATCTTCCTCTCAACCACCAAGTCTCTAACATTTTCCTTGTTCCTCAAGGCTTTGCATGCATCTTGAACCTCAAGAGCATACAAGTTCTTAACTCGTGAACCGATCTGTTTCACCTGTCTCGTGGTGATGTGTCTAAGGAAAACCTTTCCCTTACTGAAGACAACATCATAGCCTTTGTCCTCCAACATCACAACTGATACCAAGTTCTTCTTCAGTCCAGGCACATACTTCACATCTGTCAAGGTGATGGGAGCTCCATGCTCCCTCTAAAAAGTAACCGTGCACACTCCTGAAACACTATACCTTTTCGTCATCACCCATCTCTATGCGCATCTTGAGGTCTTTCTCCTCCAAGTCACTGAATAAACTTTTATCGTCAGTCATGTGGAATGAGGCTCCACTGTCAAGATACCAAACACAACCCATCATCAATGACACCATGCATGCGATGAGAGTAAAGTCCATTTCGAACTGAGAGGCTAATGCCTCACCTTACGATCCTTCTGAGGATCCCTTCTTGGACTTCTTCGATGGGCAATTAGTTGCATAATGATCCATCTCATGACAGTTAAAGCATCTCACTTTAGACTTGTCAAACTTCTTCCCTCCATGAGAAGAATTCAATTTGGAATGGGAATCCTTCCCCCTCCCTTTCCTTTCCTTACTCGCTAAGGCCAGATTTTCTTCATCATCATCCTTGGATGAAGAACCATCTCGTATGCTCCTCCTGATCTCCTCCTGCATGAGATCTGACCATATTCGTTCCCAATCCGGCAGTTTCTCCCTTCCATTCATAAAGTATTGGTAGCTATTTCAGCTCTTTGGAAGGCCAAGGAGAGCTAGGCTCACGATATCATCATCGGTAGTAGTTATTCCCACACTTCCAAGCTCATCTTTGCAAGTGGTGAGCTTTTTCAGATATGTGGAAATAATATCTCCATTCTCCATCTTGATTCTTCGAAGCTTATCCTTGAGCGCCAATTTCCTCTGGTCACTACTATTCTAGTAGAGGTCCTTCAATGTCTTCCACATTGAATATGGAGTATCCTTCCCATGGAGACTCGAGACAATATGGTCTTGAACACCCTCAAGGATGATCTGTCTCACCCTCACCACACACTTCTTCCAGTCAGCCAACTCTTGTGCATTAGTTGAACCTGGCTTTGGGATTTCTTGATCAATGAAATCCTTCAAACCATTGTCTTCTAATACAACCTCCATGCGATCTTTTCATGCTATGTAATTCGAGCTACCTTCCAAGGCAGACTCGAGTCTCAAGCCATAAAACGTCATTAGCCAACCTTGAATTATAATAAGAATTCGATTTTCACTTGCAAGCCCGAACTTCAAGCTTCGAATTCTCTTCTCCGTATACTATTCATAGCTCCGATAAACATCGCTCTAATACCATGTAGAAATTCTTCAAATTCTCTACAAATCTACCTCTGACATCTATGTAGAAAATATTACTGTAGATTAACTCGATAGTGCAATATACCAAAGAAAAATACTATAATCTACTTTTACTATCAAACTTGTGGAAGCTTAAAGATTGAGCTTAATCAGAGCTGAACACATATAACCAGAAGAAGAAGAATCACTGCACATGAAACACAGAAAATACTTAGGGGAAAGCCTCAGCTAAAAACCCCACTATCTATATTATCATACAAGGTGGAAATACATCATAATTATACAAAGCCTTAGCTCTCACAGCTAGCCAGCTCTCAATACAATCCTCCTGGATGCTAACAGGCAATCAAAGCTTCTCACGAGCCTTCTTCTCTGCCCTCCAAGCTCTTATTTCCTTGTGTAGTTCCTCTGGGGTGATCTCCTTCACCCAGTGGAACACTACTCTCACACATTGCTCTAACACACTCTCAGAACTGTGAAATCCTCAAGAAACCATACCTTGACTGCATGGATGAGTTTCCTTTATAGGAAACACATGCAACTGATAGTAACCTATCCTTGACATTTAGCTCAACTGGGTCTTTCTCATAATAGACATGCATGAGTTTCTGATGAGAGAATCTTCAGTTATCTGGAGTACAGTGGTTGAGTGCATGCATGCATCAACTGACTGATAACTCACAATTAGTTCCTCAAACAGTTTGGAACTAATTTAACTGGACTTAACTCAGTAAACTAAGCTAACTAATTACAACTCAAATATAACTCAATCTTATCTCCTTAATTAAGGGATAATCTCCTTAATTTAAGGGATAACTCTTGCATGACTTCATAAAGACTTTTAACTTGAATTTCTCCAACTAATTAATCCATAATGAATTAATTAACTATTTTTCAAGCAGCTCGTGAGACTAAAATCGAATTTTAATTCAAGGAAAATTAAAATTGGAAAATTCTTGTTCTATTTTTATCATTTCTTGTTGCTATTTTCAACACATCCTAAGTGCCTGACTAGTCATAGACATGTAGGGAATGAAGGAAAAAGTGTAAAGTTTCTTGTCAGTCATGATTACAATGGAAATTTATGGCTCACGAAGCCTGTGTTGATCTCAAAATCTACCTGTTGTTGCACATAATGTCTAGGCACCGCAACAAAAACTTAGATCGGGGGTTGTCACCATGATCCCCAATCTCTCCATTTAAGTTGTCTCCCTACAGCAAGCTAAGGGGGGTAGACCCTATGGAAAAGTGGAATGAAGAAGAACTAGCTAGGAACCAACCAGTTTGGGAGACACAGTGAAGCAATCAAGTACTTGATTAAGATTTAGCAAGACTTGTAGGATTTGATTAGATTTTAAATGATTGATACCAATGCCTTATGGAGTCAATGATCTTGCTAGGGAAATTAAGACCAAGTAATCAGTTAGCAACTACTACTTAGATGAATGACTATTTTATATGAAATACAGATCCTAAAACTAATGTAAGATGCAAGAATCTTGTTAATTTTAGTTAAATGCCTATTTAAATGTGAACCCTTCAATCCTTTCTGTGTTGAGGCTAATTTCGTAGTAATTGGAAAAAAGAAGATCAGGAGAAGCACACTAAGGTGTGATTAACGATACCTCTCCTTAAATTCTAACATACCCGGTGCTTCCGGCGCTGTAGAGAACTGTGGCTCTGACCACTGCAAGGTCACCATTTTAAGTACTATTAAAACAGGATTCTCAAGAAAAGACGGATGGAGATATATCTGTCTATCGACCAAGCTTATGCTTGGAAGTAAATTTTATTTAGACAAAGTTAACTTATATGCAAATGCACCGGAAGATGAGATGAAGTTAGACTCGAGAATGGGAAAACACTTATGCCACAAAAGCCCCCAATTACCCAAATGAAATGCTCGCCTTTTTTTAGATGAAGACTTAGAAAATGCACTCTTGAAGATACTATAGTTGAAACACCACCTTATTTCAAATCTTCTTGATACAATTTATCTCAAAGAGAACAAAAACAACTTTGCAATTCGATATCAATGTCAACAAATGCTCCAAAAATACTCAGTTTATGAAACAAAGGATATGCATTTTATCACAATTCCTTAACAGAGTACTTAATTTTCAGAAATTAATTTTTAGGACAACAATAAGAAAAACTTTATGACAACGGCAATATGAAAATGACAACAGAAAGTTATCAATGATATTTTTATGCAAAAAAATTACTGAAATTTTTCCAAACTTGTCCACATGAATTATCAAAAATTTTCAGCCTGTTATAATGTGATTTCAAAAATTATATCAGATCTGACATACTATTACAGTGAGCAATTAAAACATGAAATAAGCCTAATGATGAATGCCCAACTCAAGAAATTAATTCCTTAATGTATCAAACAACCTATGAACTGATTTTAGGCTAACCCACATGAAATTTTTCCATTATTATATTTGAGACTTCAGAAACAGAATTATTCAAAGATAACAGTGATCCAAAATGTAGATCTAGGCCAAATTCATGATACACATCAAATATAAATGACTTATTAATGTATTTAGCAATTTTTTAGTTAATTTCAAACCACTTAGATGTGTTTTTCACCACTATTAGAAAGGTATATGACTGTTGTAGCAAACAATGAGGAAAAAGATGGTTTAGAGATCAAATTCTTAGGCCCTAGGCCTTGAAGATTACTTGCCCAAGTTGCCAAAAAACAAATCAATAGGTGAAACACAAATTTTTACCAATTTTTTTTCAAAACCCACCAATGTTTAGCTTCAAAAAATCAAATATTCAAATCAGAAATGGAGCAAGGGAATCTAGGGCCAATGAGTGCTAGCACTAGGCCAAATAAAACTAGTGTTGGGCTAGGAGAAGGCAGATTTGGGCTTAGGAGCCCCAAAACCTGAAACCCTTGTTCTGAAAAAAAAAAAATAAATAATAAATAATAAATAAAAAATAATAAATAATAATAAATAATAAATTAGAATAAATTAATAATAATAATAATAATTAATAAATAAATAAAATTATTTGCTTCAGATCTTCAGATTTATTGCAAAATCTTTAATGGTTGGCCTTGTAAAAAAATTTGGAATAAGATATTTCCTTCCAAAGCCTACATCTGTCTCAAAACCCCCAAATCTGCTTAAAAAATATTAGATCTGAAGATGGTTGGTTTCTCAGATCTATTCCTGCAAACAATCTTTGAGCCCACATCTTGCCCTCCAGGGTCTAGATCTAACTCAAATCTAAAGATTTACTTGGCTGATTTCTCAGATCTATTCCTGCAAACAATCTTTGAGCCCACATCTTGCCCTCCAGGTTTTAGATCTAGCTCAGATCTGAAGATTTACTTGGCTGATTTCTCGGATCTATTCCTGCAAACAATCTTTGAGCCTAAATCTTGCCTTCCAGGGTCTTGATCTAGCTTAAATCTGAAAATTTTATTGGCTGATTTTGTAGATCTATTTCTACACAAGTGAAAAGACAAAAACCCAATACCCAATATGTACAAAAATACAGAAAATCCCAAAAAACCCAAGTGTTAAAATTCAAAATTATGTTACAAAATTTCAGATCTACACAAGTAAATCACAGATCTATACAAATAATTTACAGATCTTTAGCCTCAAGGGTTAGCCCAACTGGTCAAGTCAGTGCCTCGTCGTTCGGGAGGTCACAGGGTCAATTCTCCCCGAAAGCCCTTGGGGTCAGTTCTGTGACGGTCGAGGGGCAGGATCCTAGAGATCAGCTCTAGATTTACATGGACGCAGTCGACATCCACTTACCATGGGTGTCCGCGAACCACACGGAAAAAATATAAATATAAATAAAATTTTACAGATCTAAGGAGTATGAGTCCAACTCCGCTCTCATATATGATAATCTAAGGCTCTTAATAGCCAAATATATCAAAATTTCCACAAAATATTTAAAAGATTTTGAAATTTTAGAGAGGTACTAGCCCAAAAACACTGCGCAAAAAAAAAAATTATCGTTGGATAAATCCTGAGGCTTATATGAAGTAGGCTCTTCATAAAAATATGTGTTGAGAGTTGGCTCGTCCAACCGAAGACTATCCCCAAACGCTCAATGAAAACCTGAGACCTTCTGTAAACACGAGATCAACCATAAAATCAAGTAGAGAAATAGAACAACAGTAAAATTATGAAGAAATAGAGATACCTACTACTTCAATCAAAATTTAAAATGTTACCCTAGATCCAACAAACTAAATAAGATACTTGTATTCAGATTATTCTAAGAGAGCTATTGATTTATATTTTTCACATAATATTAAGCAGAAATTAAAACAATGTTACCATGAATTCATGAAGAGGAACACTACATCACGTTGAAACCCCAAAGACTTTTGCATTAATTCAAAAAATTATACAAGAGAGCTTGAGAGCTTAGTACACGATCTAAAGATCGGATGATCTCAACTAACAAATGACCTCCTATTTAAAGATAAATCTTCCAACGGCTAGTTCGAGTGATCATCGTCAAATAAATCTCAACCGTTGATGAGGATCAAAATTTCTTTTAATCTCATCCGTCAAAATTTTAAATTATTGAGGAAGTTTAGAAATTTTCAATTAAATGCATTTTAATTAATTAAAAAATTATTTTTTTTTTAATTAATTTCCTCAAAATTTTGACTTTGACTTAACCCCAGGGACCAAAGGCTTAAAATTTAGCAAAATAATCAATTAACCTTAGTCCTTGTACCTCTTTAAAATTTAATTTTTAAAGGACCCACGAATTTTTCCTTTGGAAAATATAAATTTACCTAGGACCTATAATTAATTAAATTTATGGCTTAGGATTTTAATTAATTTTGACCAGAAAATTTAATTAATTAACCTACGAGGGGATAAATTATTTTTTTAACCCTCAAGACACTTTACATCATGATTTTTACATTTTTTACATCTCAAGGGGGAAAACCCATTTGAAATAGACCCTCACAGACTACCCATTTCTGTGACACAAATATAATCCAGCAGACTAAGCAATTTGTAATAAAATAACCTAACCAAATAGTTAGGATTATTCCCAAATCACTTGTACAGAGACCCGATCTATAACACTAGGACTCCCCTAAGATCCCAATGACAAAATCCACTCCAGCTTTGGGGTAAGACTAAAGGAAAACTCTGTCGACCATCCGAGAATGGATCGATGAGACAAAAAACCTCTCGAAATGTAGATCGTCACCAGAAAAGTAGGTTTACCTAGGTGATTACATACACGACACAAATCTGCTGAGATTATTTACATCAAACACATGCAGAATGGTTTTACATTATAACATGATCCTCAGGCTGATAATGATAGCTAGATGGCAGGAACACATCGATCAGGTGCTATCCCTTTTGCGAAAAAGGGGGTGTACTGCTATGGGTCGTTAACACATAATGGTCAACACTACCATTCATATGATTATCGATCTTCCATACAAGGGTGAAAACCTACCCAAAACAATTGAGATCACCAAGTGGATCCAAGAATTCATAGAAGGATCAATGGGAAAAAATTCTAAAGGGCTAATAATCGAACAAGTCCTGAATCCATTGATTAAGTGGGCTTATATTATTGTAGCTTTGTGTCTCACACCAACAGGAAGAGCATCAGATGTTAAGTTAAAAATGTTAAAATCCATTGGTGAGATGACAAAGTTGGGAAAAATTTACAACTAGGCAGAACATGTTGCAGACCTAGTCAAGACTAATTGCCAATAATGTTAGTATTATGGTAAGTACATCTGATTTCCTTCTATGCTCCTTTGGCTAGCTATTAAGCATAGCACACTAGTTGAAGAGAATGATTTCACCAATAAGAGGAATCTGCTAATGGAAAATTTCAAAACTTTCCCGAAT
>APFE030177455.1:9120-76137 GCA_000404065.3 Pinus taeda
TTTTCCATTGTTTCTCAACAATAAATAGGCTTTCGAGTCTCATTGTAACACAGTTCAGAGGCATGTAGCCGCCACATCTGTTCTCAGAGATAAGCTACCATCGCCCTAGCTAGTTTATTTCCATTTTTGTTTGTAAGCATATTTCAATATTTTACAGTAATGAAATGAAGTATTATTTTTGCTGCATCTCTATATGTATCGTTATATCTGTAAGTTGTTGCATTTCTGTTTAAATCCAGATCATCTGTGGAGTACACTGTCTCTCTGCTATGCAGTCACCGGACTGGAAAAACTTCTTTCCAACCTTACTATCCCTGCCCCTCTCACATTGCTTTGAAACTATTGAATCACCTTTGGCAACACAACACTGCTACTCTAGAGTTCGATTTCCTAGCAATATCGAATTCCTTGCTCCTCAAGTGTGTTTTCCAACCCCCATCAAATTTCTTCTTATAATCTCCCATTGAGGCTTCAACGACCAAGATTAAAACATAATCGATGAATAAGATTAATTAGAAATCGATCCATGCTGTCCTCTAGAAGATTCTCACCATGACTTAATTAATACCCTTTAATTAATCAGTTTTCCTAAGTTTAGACTTAGGCACCATTAAAAAAAGATTAATTATTTTAATTAAGTCGTCTCTAGGTGGAATTTCCAGAAACGATTTCTGGGTTTGGAGAATACATGTATTCTAGCCTCTCCACCAAATTTCGTGGCTAGAACACATCCGATGTTACAAAAATCAACACATCTAAGTGAACCAAGCTTGTTAATCAAGGGCACATTGAGACTTCATATGGGGTTTCTCTTCCAAATTTGGGGAATCTCTTAAAAGTGTTACCTCCCTAGGTGTTCCCAGCCCCTAAGGACATCCTTAAATTAATAGGTGACATGTGAATGATGATGAAATGGATGGAGACATGGGGATCTAAAGGCCCAATACCATTGGTACAAGGATAGCAATGATGAGGGATGTCGACATATTTGGTATATAGATGTAGGAGGGAGCAATCATGGATACATGAGTTACCCCAACTTTTGTTTTTCCACTCCTCGTAATTTTCCTTTTGCTTTTTTTTTGGTTTTTCTTTGTATTACTGCTTGGGTCTCCAGGAAATTAGAACATGCTATGAATGATATAAAGTAGTTATTACCCCCTTAAGGTGGGTAGTTCATTGCCCACTATGGGTTGGGACGTGCGTGGGTTCGTTAATAATGCGGGGGCACTCATGGGCCCTAGGAACTAGGGTGATGGCCTCGAAAGGGGTAGAGCTCATGTTTGGCTTTTGCCCACGTGCTATATTAAATGTCACAACCATCTTTTGCATCTTATAATATTCATTTTTCCTTTGTTTCTTGCTTATGGCCGTGATATGCTTTTAACTTTCTTTTAACTGCATCAACCTTCGTGGCAACATTTCCAGGCCTGACCTAGATATGTGGACAAAGGGAGGGGATGTGCCAGTGCCTTGTGGACCCAGTGGTCATGTGGAACCAGAGAAGGAAAATGATGCAATAGGGTTTGTAATGTGCAGAGGGGCGTGAAAAATGTGGAACGAGAAAACAAGTCCACGTTGTCAAAATCAGGATTTCCCAAGTAGTGTCATTCCTAAAGCCATAGGGAGATCCCACAGGATTAGGATTGAAGATTAACCCCCCATTTAAGGTGGGAAAACAAAACCATAGTCAAAGCCCTTCCTTCTTCCAAGTCACCCAATAATCCATGCCTTAAATGACCAATGGAAAACAAGCATAAGCACCTGATTGCATAATGAAAAACATACCTTTTGGGTTGGATTTCCCACCTTCTAACTAATGCTCTCGACCAATGGGAGAGGAAAACATGCAATTGATGTAGGGAGTGAAGATAAAGTGGCATATTACATCGACTGAAGAAGATGACTATGAGAAAAGCTCTCCTAGTGGTTCCCACTTTTGGTGGGTAACATGATCATAAAGAGACAACCAAACAAGAAACACAAAGCATTTTACCCTGGGAAAACCCACCAACCTTTTCCTTAAAGAAATTATCAAGTTCAACAGAGATACATGTATTTCTTCAAGTCAAACATAAAGCAAATTGACTAGTAACATGGCCTTGGTCACACCTGGTTAAGCTATTTACAAGTAGCCTTTAGACAATTAAGGTGTATTTGACCAAAATTTCGTCCTCTAGCCCAGAGATTTGCTTTGCTCGGACTTTCGACCTTCTGCCCAGAAATAGATCTGCCTCAGAGCTCAATCTTCCTTAGAAAATTGGATTTGATCTGCCTCAGAGCTCACATGAACAAAAGAGTAATTCGCGAACTGTGTGTTGAGGAGGACGAGTGGCATATTTATCGTGTTGATGAGGCCAAATGGTTGTGATGGAGCCGCCTTGATCTTATGGAAGGTTGACCTACCTTTTTGGGGGCAAAAGTAATTTAAATTTGAAAATTCATTTTCCCTCTTTGATATAGACATGAAGAACATGTCTTACATATATCATTATATACATTTCAAGGACTAAAATAAAATGACATGAATAACATGTCTTACATAATGTAAGGGCCAAAATATTAACTCTGAAGACTGACCATAGCTACAAAATTCAACAGTTCTTGCCCTCTGATGGTGTTTTTAGATGTAGTTCTTGTTGAACCTATTAACTACCACAAATAGGTAGTCATTTCCCTTCATGGTTGTTGCTAAACATCCCACAAAATCCATAGAAATGCTTTCCCAAGGATGAGTGGGTACAAGTAAGGGATGGTATAGACCTTGTTTCCTGTTATTGGGCTTGCTGTTACAATAGAGTATGCATCCTCTAATGAACCTTGCTACATCTTCTTGCATTTTGGACCAATACACATACCTCTGTAGTTAGGCAACTGTCTTCCCAACACCAAAATTCCCTGCAACTGTGGAGGTATGGGCTTCTCTAATAAGCTATAGTCACTCACCTTTAGGAACACAATTTATCCATCCTGAAGAGTAACCCATTTTGGAGATGCTAGTCAACTATGATGTCACCATCATTTGCATGACTATAACTTTGCAGCTGCTGAAACACCTCCTTGAAGTCTTCATTTTCTTTATATGCCTCTTTGTATTCATCATGGGTTAAAGGCTCCATGTGCATCAAAGCTCCCAAAGTTGTAATTATTGTTCTAGGTGGCTTTGAAAGCATGTTGGCCAACTTGTTTGTGTTTCCCTTCTTGCATTTGATGACTAAATGAAATCGCACTAAGAATCCCATCCGCTGTGTTTGGTATGCTGTAGCTTACTCTAGGATCGCAGGCTTTGTAGTGATTGGTGATCTATTTGGATGACAATGTCCTTTCTCATTAGATAGTGTTTTGACTTTTTGATAGCTTGTACTAGAGCATAGAGCTCCTTGTCGTAGGTATGATAATTGAGGACTCTCATATGAAATACTTCAGACTAGTAGATTATAGGCCTTCCTTGCTTTATCAAGACTACTCCCATGGCGTACCCACTTGCATCCATCTCCAATTCGAAGGGCTTCTACAAGTTGTGAAATGTGAGAATTGGCGCTTGACTGATTTTTTTTTCCATCTCTTTGAAAGCCTTCTGTTGACCCTTACCCATTCGAAGCTATTGCCACTTGCTGTTATAGTGTGGAGTGGTGCAACTACTATTGGAAGTGAAGCTATGAATTTCCTCAGGAACTGCTCTGCTCAAACAAAACTCCTAACTTTAGAGACAATTGTAGGCTCCACCCATTTCATGATGGCCTCCGTCTTTGCATGATCTACCTTAAGCTTCTCCCCACCAATCACATAGCTAAATACACCAGTGACTGCGATGCAAGCTCACATTTATTTAGTTCTTTTCCCAGTAGCTGGTTCTTCAAAGTCGCTAGCACCTGTATCAAGTGTGAGATGTGCTCCTCCCAAGTAGCACTGTAAAGTTTAAACAAATATATCATTCAAATAAGCAATAACAAATGAATGTAGATAAGGGCGTAGTACATCATTCATTAGTCTTATGAATATAGTTGGTGCATTTCATAGACCAAATGCCATGACCAACCACTCATATAGTGTAACGAACAAGGTTTGTATACCCAGAGGAATGCTCTGATGCCAATGTAACGAACAAAGTTCATAACCTGGAATAATCTTTAGAATATTTCGAAGATAAGGACATCCATTGTAGGACAAGTAATTATATATATGAATATTTGAATACAAGTGAGATGATTGCAAATGAGGGTGAGGGCCTGCTTATATACCCTAGGTAGGTGTCCCTTTGTGAACGCTAATGTCCTTAGGGACATACCTCTTTATTAACTAATTACTAATTAATCATTATTTATGATGTGTTATTATTATTTATATTTACATTATTTATATCTATATACTTTGTCTCTCTCTTTTTTTTGTTTAATTCAATCAAATACTCTTTTTTTTCTTTTAAAAGAATGTCAAATACCTTTTCACTCTATTTAACTAAATTATATCTTGGACATTTAAACCTTTCTAATATGTCTTATATTTTCAACTTTTAATTGAATTTTATTTGCACTTAGCTTTCTCTTTTAATTAAATAACAACCAAGAGGTGCGTTGTATGGCTTTGAAAGATTTTGATTATTTCTAACTCCACCTTTTTTGAATGGCACAACGTCAATGGTGAATGAGAGTGACGAAGAGCAAATGTATGCAGTTACAGTAATAATGGTGGAGCGTAGGATGACAATTCTAGGTACAGTGGCAGCAGAATTGTATACGAGCAACTGGCACGAATCAGATGCAATGAATTGGGACAATAGGGTGTTGATAGTATATGGCCACTGCACATGGGTTAACTGGCACTGATTGTGCCTACAAGTTTGGATAAGCAGTTGCGTATGGAGGCTATGGCAGTGTCTGCAGCTGTGGGAGTCTGGGCTATTGCGGTGGCCGATTGCGGTTGTATGTGGCAGCTGAGTAGAATGGAATGGACGGTTGTAGCAACGTTGGTCTAGTTGGTACTGCTGTGGCGGTCTGTTGGGCGACCGATCGGCCAGTTTGTTGTCGAGGCTATCGGGCTGTGTATGCAGCTTTGACGATTGCTTCCTGCGGGGCCCAGGTAATGTGTTTTTCTCTTTTTTTTAATATATATAAAATTTATATATATTTTTGTTATATAATTTTGTGTTTTTTTATTATATATTCTATTTTTTAATATCTTTCAATTATTTCAATAATTTTTTTATATATATATTTTTACTTCCCTTTCTTTTCTATATATGTACTCATTTTTTTTTCACTTTCCTTTTTTTTCACTTTCTTTTTTCTATATATATTTTTTTCTTTTTCTTTTAATGGCCTAAGGCCTAATGGCTAAATGGAGGATCTCTAAACTATGTGGCGAAGCACTCAATTACACGACAACAAGGTTGATGAAATGTTGATGGCCAAGGGCCGGATTAGACTGGTTCTCTGCAGCGGTGGAGTGACCAGAGGATCGAACCACTTTGATACCAATGTAACTAACAAGGTTTGTATACTCAGAGGAATGCTCTGATACCAATCTAATGTACAAAGTTCGTAACCTGTAATAATCTTCAGAATACTTCGAAGACAAAGACATCCATTGTAGGACAAGTAATTATATATAAGAATATTTGAATACAAGTGAGATGATTACAAATGGGGCCGAGGGCTTGCTTATATACCCTAGGCAAGTGTCCCTTTGTGAACGGTCATGTCCTTAGGGATATACCTCTTCATTAACTAATTACAAATTAATCATTATTTACGATGTGTTTTTCTTTTCCGGAGAAAATTCGCAACTTTCTATTAAAAAAATAAAAAGTTACATAAGTAGATGCTCAAGTGCATTCATATATTGTCCCCGAGTACCAAGAGGAAGTGCTTTAAGCACTCATTATAGCTAGACTACAAAAATAAAAATTAAAAATAAAAATCATTATGCTAGATATCTTGGCTCTCTTTTTTGCCATTTTTCTTTTGAACTTTTTGCCATACCCCAAGAGATGGAGTAGCCATAACAATTGCCAACTCATCTCTTTTATCTAATGTTAACATTTCTTTATTTGAGTCCGAGCTCTCCGAAACATAAGATTGCTTTGTTCTACTTGGACCTTGATTGTTGTTCTTTTCCTCGTGTTGAGTTCCATGAATATGGATCTCCCTGAGGTCATTGGGATTCTCTATCTGTTTTGCCTGATCCTTCAGTTTCTCTTCTTCCTCCTTTTGGGAGCCTTGTTGATCTTGTGCCTCTGGAGTTTGTTGGCTCTCGTCCATTTCTTCATCTTCTTTATCGGAAGGATGTGGATTTGGGAAATGCCACCCTTTTTGCTTTTGTGACCTTTTCTTTGTCCTCTTTTTCACTTGTGGGCATATATTCTGTAAATGCCCAGTTTGATGGCAAATTCGACACCTGAAGACAGTGTTTTCAAAATCTAACAATTGTTTCCACTTGAAGTCTTGGTGTGTCAGGTGAACACGATCTAGCAGTCCTCTACTTAAGTCCATCTCCACACATATGCATGCAAAAGTGAAGATACCTTTGTCCATTCTTTCTTGATCTATCTTTAGAAATCTTCCCATGGAATTCCCAATCCCTTCGAAGACTTGGTGGTGCCAAAACGGGAGCAGAAGATTATGTAACCTTACCCTTACTAGCATTTTCGATACCACTATTGTGTTGGCACCAAAACTAGGGAACCATGGGGTTACAAAAAGACCCGCCCTTCCCCAAAACCGTGGTCCTTCATTTATGACATTCCAAATATTTCTGATTATCGATTTGAACCACAAAAAAACCTTTCGCACACAGATAAATATCACACTCTTTGGTCTAATTGAGGTAGATCCACTGATGTAGATCTTTAGATTTGGGCCAAAACCATGAAATCGACATATAATAGCTTTGGCTTGCAGAACAGTGAAAATACCACTTACTTCTGGTTATTCTATTGTCAGATCTGGAGTTTTCTCCATCTTCTCTACGAGGTACGGACCTGGAATTGTCAGATTTGGGGTTTGTTTGTCTAGTGCGGCGACATTCCTTCTCAAAGTTTCCTTAAAAGAACCCAGACCCCTGCATGCAGAAGATGATCCAGATGACATGCTTACTCCTGGGGCACTTGCAATCGTAAATTTATGATATTGGTGGAGTTCCTTTGAATACCATAATCTTTGAGTTGAGACATATTCTGCAACCCCTTTCCTGCAAAAATCAAACTTTGTAAAGGTGCTGGTATACCTGAGTTATTTTGTACTCTTTGCTTCAAATCTTTCACTAGATTTGTTCCCCGAACCCTTAGCAATATCGATTTTCCATTAAGGGTTTTGACGAAAATAGGAAACAACTCCTCTTGATCTAGATCTAAGCACTGTGGTCTCCTCTCTGTTTGTCTCTCCTTTATAATTGAATCAAAACGATAGATCTGGTTTTTTTATGAGAGCAGTGGGAAGCCCGTCAACAAAAAAGACTTGGTTCCCTGTTGCATGTAGGAATCTTGCAGGGAACCACCTACAAAGAGAAAAATAGCTGCATGCTGTTGCCTCAGCATCCCTCGTTGTCCAAAACACCAGTGAAGAACTTTCTTGGAATCTCATTCTTGCGAGCTTTGAGCGTGACAACGAGGAGCCTGGGCAAGCGATCAAACTCAACGACCTCCACCTGAGGCGGCCAATTCTTGGGATTCTTGTAGTAGAGAAAGACATGTCTCTCATAGAACTGGACAGATCCCACAAGTGGCTTCGAGTACATCTCTGGCTGAGCGAAATCGTGCTCGGCATCGCTGTTGTGGCCACGCTTATCACCAAGCAACAACGCATTGTATTGCTAGCTGCCGGAGGCGCTCCCGACCTGCTACACGACTTGCAATAATGCTCCGCCAGGTTCGACCCCCACGAGTGCTTCAAAAGCTTTGGAAAATGGAAACCACTTCATTCACGCGTTGGAGATGCCATTCCCTTGGACTATAGACGACATTAGCATAGGGGTCGCTCTGAGGTTCGATGGCGGTGACGCGGTAGATTTCACAAACTTAAACCCTAGCCATTTTTTTCAACCGCTTAGTGTCTTTTCATCAACTTCGTTATTTATGATATGTAATTATTATTTATATCTATATTTTATTCATAACATATAGGCCTTGTTTGGTTTTGAAAGCGGTCTTCCAAGTGTCTTCTTCTTTGACTCTGAACTTAGTGATACCTTGGTTTTAAATCTAGCTTGGTGAAATATTTCACTTGTTGCAATTGATCTAATAGATTATCAATTCTGAGCAATGTACACGTTCTTGATCGTAATCTTGTTTAATGCTTTGTAATCGATGCACATTTGCCAAGTCCCATCCTTGTTTGGCACAATTATGATGGGTGACCCACAAGGTGAGTTACTTGGCTGAATCATACGCTGCTCTAGTTGCTGCTGCAACTGCTTCTTCCTTGCTTCCAGAACAAACTGTTTGTACAACCCATTTTTTGGAATTGGAGAGTCTAACAATAATTGGATTTAGTGCTCTACTTCCCTCTTGGGTGTTAGCACTTTAGACTCCTAGAAGACTCCGTTGTATAACTGTAGCAAGCCTTTTAGTTGATGTTTCTATTCTTTATTACACCCCTCTAGGGATGCCTTTGCCCTTATTGATACCTGACGATATTGATTTTCTCTTGAGAACAATAAAACATATTTCTTGCTAGAACTAATCAATTTTTTGGCTTGGTTGGCACTTACAAGTGAAATCTTGGACTTTCCGTGTGCGCATTGATGATGGATGATTTCCCTTCCTTTATGAGGCAGTATTTGTTGGCTATCCACATGAAAGTTGCATCCTGCATATACATGTAGGGACTTCGAAACACGACTCCACATACATCAAGCATTACTACGTCCAATTCTACTTCATCAATACAATGAGGAATGATAGCAAATTTTATTCTACATTGTTTTGTTACCTTGATTCTGCTTCCTTATTTACCCATCCTAATGGATATGGACTAGGATGATCATGAACCTCCAACCACTTGTGAATTTGTAACCTTTTTGGAACACCTTTTTCCAAGGGTTCAGATAAACTCGTTTGCCTATTCATGACGATAGGTCATTTCAAATTCTCAAACTTTAGGTTCCATTTTGTAGGCTATGACATCAAGCATATCAATGGACTTGTTTTGTTGATTATTATGTTTATCTTGGTTAAACAACAAAAACAGGGTAAAATGGAAAAGAAGCTGAATATTAGTAGACACCAATTATTGTTACTATTGATTTTTTTGATACAGAAATGTACCATGTGATTTGCTTTTGAGTCTATTGCTTGATACTTTATTGCAGGTTACTTTGTTCCAATATCACTTTATGTATCTATGGAAATAGTGAAGGTAATGCAAGCGTTCTTTATAAATATGGATGTATGCATGTACTATGAAGAAACTGACAAGCCTTCTTCTGCTCGAACTTCAAATTTGAATGAAGAATTGGGTGAGGTACAAGTTCCTAATGTTGTTTTATTTTGTTGTACAGCATTCTTACTTGGAGGAAATTGTTATGGTGATACCTGTGATGAGAATAAATATTTTGTTGACACAAAGAGTTAGACAAATTCATTAAATGCATTATGTAATTTCCTTTAGCTTTTTTTATTGGTTTTAACTATGCTAAATTATGTGATCTTAGATATGATGTCATAAAGCTTCTATTTCAGAAGATGAAATATTCAACTCTTGAGGTATTTCAAAGACTGCTTGCCTACTGCATGAACTATAAAGTTCTTTCCCATCCATGTCTAGCCTAACAAAATATGATATATTCTGTAGCTTGTAGCAAAGCCCCTTTTGATTGACAGAAATGAAGATACATCTAAGCCTTATCTTAAATCATAGCCAAAGTAGAGATTCAAGAAACCAAAGTAAAATATGATAATATGAAGGTAAGGTTGGACATTTGATTTTGCAACTTTTTTTGTAAGTCAAAAATTTGTATTATCACATATATAATAGTACATTTTCATCGGGTAGTCCCGATATCAATGTGACTTGGGCCTGACTCCTGAACTACTCAGCCCTTGCACGTGAATCAAATAAATTTTGTACAACATTAATAATAAACCTTTTGTGACATTCTGATTTTCAGAAGCTTGACAATGCTAATATTGGACATTACAAAATTCTGCTCCCTAAAATGGTAATTCAGAACCAATAGAAGTGACTACTCAAAACCTGACCGGTGTTCTATCACAAAATACAAGATTGATGAATCTACGATTCTTCATTTTAGTCTCTTTGTGGCATTTTCCAATCTGAGTCATTGACTGCATCATATTTGTTGATCCCTCCTTATCATGAATAATAAGTTCTAATCATAGTTGAAAAAATCACTGGTTTTTGGTAACATCCTGAAAAATGCAATGTCAAAGCGTAGCTGAAAAATGGGCAAGAAAACTGCGATTTTGAATAGATTTTGGACATTGTGATTTTTAGAAAATATTGGTAAAAACTAAAAATTGGTGACTTCTCTTGCCAGGACATGAAAAATTGCCTGGCATGATTTTGGGTTCCATAAAGGCAATTTTGGGTTATTTGTCTTTGAGATTGTTGGGGAATGAGAGGGAAGGGCCTTACCATCCTCAACAACCAGTGTTAAGAGGGCCATACTGTTGAGATTTGTAGCTTGGGAGGTATTCCAAGCTCTAGGGTTTGTGGTTTGGAGGAATGAGCACCACAAAAGTGATTTGTGGGCTTAGAACCCAAGGTGTGGGCTTTGCACCGAAGCTTGTGGGTGTGAAACCACAAGGAGATTTTGACACTTGGCACTTGGAGGATGTAGGGGTCCCTTAGAGGAGCAAGGGGACACTTAAAACACCAAAAGATGCCATGTGGTTTGAGAGAGATAAATTATTTATGTGCTGGTGGGCTGGTGCAACAAGAAGTCAAGTTGGCTGGGTTAGTTTTACCCCTAATAGACAGGTCATTGTAGCCCATGAGATGCATATAAATAACGGTGGACGTGGAGGCTATTTGACACATCCAAGAGCAACTTTTCATAGGCATTACACATCTGATTTGGCCACAGATAAGGAGCATACCTCAGCAAAGGAGAAGAGAGCTGGTTGGAGCATCTTTTCATGACTGTTTGAGGGCTGAATTAATTGGTGGAGCAGGCCAAGGCTTGAGGGACAAGTCTGAGTGGTTTTGGAGCTGTTTGTGCATGTAACGAGTGGTTTTCCTCTCTATTTAGTGAGCTGCAGTCCCTGTGATTCTTCGCAGACCAGGCCGAGGTCTGCAGGTGATGGTTGAGAGGGCCGAAAGCCCTTAAATCAGGAGCAGGCCACCTAAAGGAGCAGCGAAGGGGAGCAAGCTTGTGTTTGAGGAAGGCTTCAGCCTTTTGGAGGACTGTTGGAGCTGGAAAGGAGGGCTAAACAGGTCTGATTTGATGCCCTAACGAGATCTGAGGCTACAACAGTATGCACAGGTTCCAAGGTATGTTTTGATGTGTTTTGATGTTGATTTGTTGCTAGAGGATAGGTCTAGATTGGATAGACTTGCATTGGGCATCCTGTGGTTGTTGGAGGACAACAAGTAGGTGCTCAAAGTAGCCCTAGATCAGCTTGCCAAGAAGGACATTGAAAGCTGTAAGGAGGGTGAATATTTGGGTAAGCTCAACACTGATTTTTGAAGGGCAAAGGAAGGAGGTCAAGGGAGCAGATTACATCAGCCCAAGTTCATTGTTGAAGAATGACATCTTGCAGTGATAGGTGGCAGGCTGGCAGCCCTCCGGCCCGAAGTTTGTCTTTATTGGAGCAGGTAGGAAGACATTAGAGGGAAGAAGTCCCAAAGGAGCTGAGGAGCAGCAGTGGGCAGTTGAGAGTTGTTCACAAACAGAGTTGTGAATAACTCAACAGGAGTCTCTATGTGTTGATGCATTGAAGGACTAACGATCAGCTAGAGAGTAGTAGGAGAGGCCGAGTTCAGTGACCTAAAGGAGCAGGACCATTGCAGGAGCTGCAGATTGGGAGCAGAAGGACTAGCATTTGTGTTCAGGGTATGATTGAGGAGCTGTGAAGGTGCGCAACATCAGCTAGACGATCAGTTTATTTTGTTCTTGTATTCTTGTACTAGTGGATGTATGAAGGCCATAATCCCTGGTATGGGAGCCCTAGACAGTTGTATTGTCAGTTTCTTAATATAACAAAGTTGGGTTATTGTAAAATTGTAAACTGTTATCTATATTTGTGCACTAGTAGATTTACTGCTGTATATTGTTCCACTGTGCAAAGTAGTTTGTTGTAATACTTGGATTGGTAGCATCAAAGATTCTAAGATTCTAATCTAGACTCCTGTGTCGTGGAAAAACAACACATACCATTGTCTTTGTCACCATCAAAGCTTTTTTTATTGAAGCAGGGATCAATTTCTATCTACCCACATTGTTGATATTCTCAAATCCTAGGTATTTCCTCAAATTCCATCCTTTTAACTAGTTTTTTTTTCTAGATTTATGTAGGGTTTTCAAAGTTCATTTTGTTTATCTCTTATCATTTTTCATTACTCATAGAACAATCTAGAGGTCCGTTTTTTTATGCGAACAGGTTGTTCTTTTTCCAATGGTGTTTGATCATAAAACACTGCCTCTTATTATCATTTTTCATGGCTCATAAAACAGTCTAGAGGTCTGTTTTTTTTTCACCAGCAAGCTGTGTTTTTGTTTGTTTGTAAAGCAGTGTTTTATGTTCTCTTTTTAGGTTTTTTGGCCCTAGGTTTCAAGCTGAAAGTTGAGTATTGCCTTGCCAATATTCCAAAGCCTTTGGACCCAATCTAGTTGTATGGTGAACTAGAAGATAAGACAAACTGACAGATTATTTTGTAAACTGTGTGGCCAGCAAACGACAAGAGGGGTTAGCTGATTGAAGTACCACTTGGCTGAAATCTCAGGCCATGATGTTGTGATTTGTAATGAATCGACTCTAGAGATTATGTGATTTTCCTATGAAGCTATTTATGAAAAGGATAGAACGAAGAGGCAGTGAGTACCAAAGATGAACTTGCTGCTGGTTGAGTGGCTAGATCCTCAAAAACCATAAGCATATCTGGAACTCAGAGTAGTGAGACGGAGTCCACGGATTCACCTGAGGCCACACCTTTTTTTGGTTGAAGAAGTGGAGGTGGGGCACAACTTTCCATTTGGTTAGTGTTTGAAAAAGGAGAAGCAAGAGAAGACAAGGTTGTGGGGATGTGCCTTTTTTGAAGCAATATGCCTTTGAGAATCACCTAGACCAATCCTTTTTCCATTCAATGTGCGATGCTATTGCTATTATTGGCCCATGTTACAAGTGCCCTATGAGAAGTTGTGGGGGCCAATTCTTGAAGTGGAAAAGAATGACACCAACACTAGATTGGAGGACATAAAGAAGTCATGGGAGGTCATAAAGAAGTGGAAAAGAATGACACCAACACTAGATTGTTGGAAATACTGAGAGGGGGGTGAATTAGTATTTCTTTTCAATTGTTACTTTTACCAGTTAGATCACTTATATTTAGAACACATAATGAACAATAGGAATAAATGCTTTTATTAATATAATCTTTACAATTAATCAAGTACAATTTAGGTAGGGCTCCAACCCTAGATGAAGACATCCAGGGTCCAACTTGGGATGTGCCAAGCACCTACTTGGACTTTCCAAGGCACCAACCTTGTCAATTCTGAGGCACGACCCCAAGGATTCCAATCCTATATCTTCTTCTTTAGGCACGGACCTGGATTCTTGAGGATCTGATCCTCTAGGGCTCCAAGCCTATCCTTCAAGGCACCTACCTTGTTTGTTTGAGGCTCCAACCTTCTGGGCACCAACCCTCTGGGCTCCCAGGGCACCTACCTTGTTTGTTCGAGGCTCCAACCTTCCGGGCACCAATTATCAAGGTTGTCATTGATGACAATTTGGCATTGTTGAGATGGCAAATATTCTTGTGATTCATAACTCTAATCCTAGCTTTACTAAGCTCTAAAGGTGTGAAACCCTAATCCTATGTGCATACCCTAGAAGGGATCCCTACATCTGAAGCCCTAAAATAAGAAACCCTAGCACGATTAAAAATGAGCAAAGCTTAGCCTTTATCAATAAAACCCTAATGGCTAATGAAAAGCCTAATATACTACAAACCTAGAACCTTAACCCTAAAAGCATATTAATAAAAGGGTACACTAATGAAAGAAGTGTTGATGGGTTATAAAGACATGAATAAATAAAAAAAGGGGCATGACCATTATATACTATATTTATATGACATTCATTTCACATGTGTGGTCCCAACAAACCCATACGACGATCCCCATACAATACACGCTCATTTGGATTCACTCCTCGATGGTCACCACATCATAAAATCTGCGTTGATTCACTCCAAAACAATCAACAAAAGTGGCACGGGAAGCTCACTACTATGTTTTTCGAATTGGTTAATAGACACAATGTGATGGCAAATCGTATTGAAACTAAAATATGTGAAAGCCCCGTTGTAATGTTTTAGATCAACTCAAACTTCTCTGTCGACTCTCTAAATTCAAAAAGATGTCATTGGTTGGCTCCGCATTCGCATGTGGCTAGAAAATACTTATATATTATGGCATAAGCTCATTCAGATGATATACGATTTCAATGAAGATACATAGGAACATAATAGAACGGGATAGTTCACTTCTCGTGAACTCAAAGAAAGATAAGCGTACAATTTATTCTGGGAATGTGCGCTAGTAAATCTGATTCTGACAGAACTCGAACACCCTGACAAATAAAAATTCGGTGAAAAATACAGACAGGGAACTCAGATTGTTGGAATATAGTTTTGAAGTGAGGATCACAAGTGTCTAGGATCGGTGTATTAAACAGTTACTTATTGGACATTTTCTAGAGCTCGGATCTGTATTTGTAGAGATCAAACCACACTACAGTGCCTCAGTCCTGTCATCAAGATCTTCGGACCTGTGATAATCTTTGTGGAACTGTGGTTTTGCGGATTTGTGGAAGACTATTCCAGTGGCAATCTAGACCTCACCAGAACTCGGTTTTGGATTTATAAGCTTGGACATATCTCGCTGTTATATTGTGGACAATGTTCTGAGGTTCAGACTTCAGGATAGAGGTGTAGTCATCTTGAGAGGGCTTGGTACAGGGATTTATTTACAACTCAAACAGATTCTAGACTTGTGGTGTAGCTCGGATACACCTGTGGAGAATCAAAGTAGGAACAATTATGCAGCGAAATTTGTGACAAATTCGTGTGGGAGTCCAGAATTGTGGAGAAGATGATCAGCTGTTGAAGTATGTCTTTCATACACTCTATTTAATTGAAGGATTGGTGTCCTTTGGGTAGGTACCCATAAACACAAGGTTGGTGCCTTGGAGAAGATAGGGTCGAAGCCCTAGAGGTTGGAGCCTCATCAAAGATCAAGTTGGTGCTATAATTGTCATACATTCTATTTATTCTTTTATACTCAATAAAATTATACTTATACATTTCTCTGATTATCTTGTGAAGAATCTAACTACTAATAATAACAATTGAAAGAAAATACTAATTCACCCCCATCTCAGTGTTTCCAACAAGATGGGAAGGGTAGGACCCTTTAATGTTTTGGTACATTGTCCTAGGTGTACAATGTTTATTAACTTCGTTGAGCATTGACGCATATTAAAGATGTCACATTGTTGTGTGAACTAATTGAGGGGTTCATTCAAGAGATTGGTTTGCAACATGTTGTGCAAATCATAAATTATGAGTGGCTACCGACAAGTTGCTAATGGAGAGGCACTTGTGTTTTGGATTTCGTCTGTTGCCCATTTTATCAATTTGACGCTTGCAGATGTGTGAAAAATATCTGTTGTAAAGAAGGTCATTGATCAGGTTAGGAGTTGTTGATTTTTTGTGTAGCATGAGGTGTTGAAAATAGTAGCGAGAAAGGTTCCTTGATTTGTGCCTTAATCAAAGGAACCTCAAGGAAGTAGGTTTCCTTAGAATGCACGAGTTCCTAAAAGATTGAACAAGTTCCTAAAATTTATGATGAATTCCTATAAATTAAGACAGTACATGAAGCAGTTTGACTTATGCGTGGAAATAGAAGGTTTAGTTTGTTGTCTTCTAGTGCAAGTTATTTTTGGGAAAAGACAAACGAGTGAGTCCCAACTTCTAATTTGAGGCAGAATGAGTTGCATGAGTTAGTTAACTCATCAATCACTAGTTGGAGTTCCAAAAATAGAACTTGCCAGAATTAGCTAATTCGACTTGCTTATAAGGAGATCGAAAGGCACATTTGTATTCATTGTTTTGTGAGCATGAGTTGGTGAGTCAAGGAAATAGAGAGCATAGGTTTGTGTGTGTGTGAGCTTGTGAGAGGAAGGGTGTGCAAGAGAAGCTTGTGCATAGATTGGTAGAGGTTATTTTCCCTTGGGAATTGCTCTAGGAATTAGGAGGTAATTTCTAGTTAGTAGGAGCTGTCTATGTGGACAGATTGAGGAGGAATGTGCTAGGAAATAGGGCTCCAATAGTGCGCAAAGAATAAGGGAAATAGATCTGGGGTCTTGCAAGGAGTTTTTCAGCTTAGTACAAGCAGAGAAAACCAGATTGGTTTCCATTGAAATAACTTGTATTGTAAGAGATCTGTTGCTCATTCTTTTACCAATAAAATTCTCATACAAGCAGAGGGTTTTCCCAGTTGGGTTCCCTAGAAGAATATTGTGTTTTGTTATCATGTGATTGTGTTTTATTTCTGTTCTATTCTATTCCACATAAGTAGGGAAATTTTGTGTCTTTATGAATAGAAACTGGTTTTCAGAATTATTCATTAAGCGGTTGCAAAATTTCAATGAAATTCTACATGGTATCAGAGCAGTGAACAAAATCTAGACCAACACACGGAGAATGCAATTGGAAGAAGAATGTCTTAAAGTTTTTTTAGGTAGCAGAGTACTATTCACAAACGAAGATGTTAATAGTGTTTCTCATGGGCGAGTATGCAGTGGGTAGATGTACTTATCTGTTCTGAGAAGCTAGCCTTGTTGAAGACCTCAAGTACAATGTTCATGGAAGGAGACATGGGATGTTAGGAGGTAAATTCAAATGGGAGCCCTAGTTCAGCTGATGAAAGGATCCCTATGGATGATAAGAGGGCAGTTCTAGAAGTCCCTAACAGCAATGATGATGGAGCAACCATATCAATGTTAGTGGGTAGTTTGTTCAAGACCCTAAGAGCTGATGATCTTGGAGGAGCAAGAGAGCAGCTAGTGGGCAGATTTGTTTAGACAGGTGCAACCTTGAGTAGCAAGGCAAGGAGAGCTTAGAGTAGAGAAGTGGTGGTTGAGCGAGAGCAGGATAGAGCTCTTAAGATGGAGCCTTTACCGGTATCTTAGTTCGAGTCTAAGCTAGTTGGCAGTTGGGCTGACCAGTAGAATGATGAGGAGCATGGGCGAGTGGAGGAAGTCACTCAGTCAAAGACTCCCAGTATAGGGAGAGTTCGAACAGAGTGGGCAGAGGATTTGGTTAAGGGAGATCAAAAGAGAGTTGAATCTTCTAGTATCACTTCCAACCAAAGGAAGCAACCACAAAGGTACACAAGGTACATGGTACTTATGATTGAAGTGATGGACTCACAGAATATGGTGGGAAAGGACTGTTGGAGAATCTAGGGAAAATTAGGTGTAGTGTGATTCTTCGTTACTTGATAACAATTTGTGGAGTCTTTTTACATTTCATCTTATCTTAATCTTCTTCTTCTTCTTATTAATACATGTGTGTTTACTTCATCAAACTGCTACCAAAACATAAGATTCAAGAACAAGAACACAAGATGTTGGCTCTCTGCCAGGGCCAAAACCTCTCTTCTCTTGAGAGGAAAACTCTTGAGTGAATTTCTCTTGTTGAAGCTTCTATTGATCAATGCCAAACCCTAGACCCTTGACTAGAATATCCTCCAAGCACAAGTCAAGTCCTCTCCTCCTTTCTGCACTTTGTTCCATAGCACATAGGTTTCCTCCTTCCGGCACTTCGTCCTCCTCCTTTTCTTGTCTAGAGATAGACCTTCCTTGAGTGAGCCTTCTAGATGAGGTGTTCCTCTTCTATCCCTTGCTCAAGTAGACTTCTTAAGTGAGATCCTTCTTGATGTATGGGTGTATGACTGTACTGCTGTTCTGCTGCCCTAGTTTTCTTATGTGTAGAAGGTACCCTTAGTGAATTAGGGTCATTCCACCTTCACTAGAGAGATAGGCTCCTTCGCTAGGCTTGGGAGTCCTTGTAGACTTGATTTCTTACTCAAACAATGATATGTCATGGACTGTTTACCAGCTGCAGACTTATCTTCTTCTTTTCCGCACGTGTGACTGTTTCTAGCCCTAGAAACAATCCTCTTCTCCTTGGCCTTATTTCTTCTTCCTTCGTTTTTGAGGGTCTCTTCTCCTCTCTTAGAGGGAGGCCTTATAGACCTTAATTTCTAGCCCAAACAGTGATAAGTATGGGACTGATGTACTGCTGCTGTTATGACCGCAGAGAGGCCTTCTTCCTTCGCACATGTGGTTGTGTTTTACCCTTGGAACAACCCTCTAACCTTCGGTCTTGTAGCCTCTTCCTTCGCTGCCCTTGTAGACCCTTTACTTCATTTTTTTTCTTGCCTCCTTTTCATTGCGGATTTCAGAGCTCATTGAGTGCGTTGTATTGGAGTGGACAGCCTCTATAAATAGAGGACTGTCCCTCCTTTTAGGCTGACTTGACTTTTCCTTCATTATTTTCTTTGTTTTGCTTCTTGAGGAGGACGTTGCTGCATGGAGAGGGCTTGCACTTGTCTTGGAGGTATTTCTTTGACCTTTATACTATTTTGTACATAGTGTAACATGCCCTCAAAGGGTCTTACATAAATACATTTGACTCTTGACTTCCTAGAAACACTTAAACATGTGCTTGACCTAATTCAATGAGCAAGAAACTCATTGACAAGTATCATAAAAATAATTTCTCTTTTCTTGAATAAATATAAAAGTCAAACTTACATTTATGAAGACCAAACCTAGTTACACTTCCTTCAACAAGAACATGTCTTTGGATTAGGTTCTGCAAAGGAAAGCAGGGAAGTCTTCTAGTTCAGAGGGAGTAGCTGCAGCAGTGGAGAATGTGGTAGTGTTGGAGACAAATCTATGTGGACGAGGTTCTTCCAAAAGCACTTTCCTCGCTATGAAGGAGTGTTGAATATAGTAGTGAGAAAGGTCCCTTGAGTTGTGCCTTAATTAAAGGAACCTCAATGAAGTATTTTTCCTTAGCATGCATGAGTTCCTAAAAGATAGGTTGGGTTCCTAAAATTAGGACAGTTCATGAAGCAGTTTGACTTATGTGTGGAAATAGAAGGCTTTGTTTGTGTCTTCTAGTGCAGGTTATTTTTGCGAAAAGACAAACGAGTAGTCTCAACTTCTAATTTGAGGCAGGATGAGTTGAACGAGTTCGTTAACTCATCAATCACTAGTTTGAGTTCCAAAATAGGACTTGCCAAAATTAGCTAATTCAACTTGCTTGTAAGGAGATCGAAAGACACAATTGGATTCATTGTTTTGTGAACAGGAGTTGGTGAGACAAGGCAATAGAGAGCACCGGTTTGTGTGTGTGTGAGCTTGTGAGAGGAAGGGTGTGCAAGAGAAGCTTGTGCACAGATTGGTAGAAGCTGTTTTCCCTTGGGAATTAGGAGGTAATTCCTAGTTAGTAGGAGCAGCTTATGCACATAGATTGAGGAGAAATGCGCTAGGAAATAGGGCTCCAACAGTGCGTAAAGAATAAGGGAAACAGATTAGGGGTCTTGCAAGGAGTGTTTCAGGTTAGTACAGGCAGAGAAAACCAGAATGGTTTCCATTGAAACAAGTTGTATTGTAAGAGATCTGTTGCTCATTCTTTTATTGATAAAATTCTCATACAAGCAGAGGGTTTTCCCAGTTAGGTTTCCTAGAAAAATATTGTGTTTTTCTATCGCGTGATTGTGTTTTATTTCTGTTCTATTCTGCTGCAAATAATTAGGGAAATTCTGTCTTTACGAATGGATACTAGTTTTTAGAATTATTCATTAAGCTGTTGTAGAATTTCAAGGAAATTCTACGTTGGGAGGTATTCCCACATGCCAAAAGGCCCCCCTAAGTCAGCCAAAGAAAATTATACAAAATGAAAATTTAATTTATTTAATTTTGGGCTCCATGTAGGCCCCAGTGTCAAGTCGGCCCCACAAGTGAAGGGGTGTGACTTTTGGTCAAAATTCGCCCCATTTTGACTAATATAAATACACATATGACTCCTCCACCTTGACCAATTCGATCAACACGTCACATCTTCTGTTCTGATTCACACATGCGAAGGAAAGAGAAAGATATCTGAAGTTTGACCAAGCACTGAAGTTGTCGTTCACTGAAGTTTGACCAATCTGCTTCATTTTGACCAAGAATCAAGCCTTTGTTTTATCGAATATTCTGTACAGTTTGACCACAGGAAGTGTTGGAAATGTAACTAGGTTGGTCTTCATAATGTAACTCAAATGTACCATTGATCTATTTATTATATTCATTATTATTATTATTTTATTTCTAGTCAAAGCATGTTCTTCATGCTTATAGGGTCAATTGAGTCAAAAGAGAATTTATTATGATCAAAAGAAATGTATTTGAGTCAAGTCCTATTTGGACTTTTTAAAGAAAAGGTTTTTTGTTTTTTGTTTTTTATTTTGGTCTATTGAGTCGATCTCCACCAAAACTGTCAAGTCGGCCCTCCTTGGGAACAAGCCTGCGCTCCAAGAGCCACCTATTCGACCTCCTGGACAGATGTATATAGAGGACAGTTTGATAATTTTGAAGGACATTCATTCATTTAGCAACGTACGTATCTTCTGCACCTATCTAACGGAGAAAAGGATGAATAAGAAGGAAGAGCTCGCACATGTGGAAAGAAGCCAAAGTTCTGATCTTGTTTCAGGCCCGAAATTTCAGGAAGACCAAATTTGACTTATGTTGACTTTTGACTTTGGAGGTGACTTGGAGGAGGGTTGGACTTGGAGTTTTGCTGGCAATTTTGGGTTGTTGTCTTGGATATCTCATTTTGATCTGATTCTATAAGAGAAGGATTGGTTGGGTGTTCCCCCTTGTAGGGTTTTGCCCTGGCTTGGAGCCTAATTTCTGGTGTCTTCTGTCTCTTGTGCATTATGTTCTCTATATTTTGCTGATGTGTAATTGCTTGATGACATAACTAAAGCTAAGGAAGCTCGAAGAAGAAAGATAGTTCTCTCTCTCGTTGAAGACTACTCCATCTTGAGACACCTATAGCACTAATCTAAGAAGTTTGATCTGAAGTTTGTAGCATCTATCCAAACTTTGTTTTGAGGAACGAATTCAAGTCTGTGGTCTATATTCTAACTGAAGACAATGGTCCAAGATCTGTGGCATATGTCTAAGAGATCTGACAAAATCAAAGCTACTTCAGACAGGTCTGTATTCTTACCATTTGAAGCCTATTTTAAGATCAAAGTAAAAGATGAGGAGGAGATTTATACCCTTGCTCAAACTGGAAAAAGATCAAAGTACAATATGAATCCTGTGACAAAATTATGTGTCATCATTTCAAGTTTCTTTTTTTAAGTCTGAACCACCTATCCGAGTTCAGTGGACGAATACCAAGCATAAGTCACCTATTAATCTCTGCTAGGAAGACCGAAGTTTGCATTTGATAAGAAAATCTCGGAATCAGTGGCATATAAAAGTGAATTTCTATGTTACCTTCTTTTTGATGCAAGTTTTGTGATACAAATCTCTCAGTGCTGATGTGAGTTCCAGTGACACCTATATCTCTAGATTACAAAGGAGTTAAACAAAGGTTCGAAACCTGTGAATACTATTCTATGGTGGTAGTTCAAATTCTATCCTATGCAAGAAATCCAAATCTATGGTCACTATGACCTAGAATTCTGAGATACATTTGAAGGACAAATATAGAAGTTATAATTGATCTCTGAAGTAGATAAGAAGGCCAAAATCTGAATTTGATATTCTCTAAAGATTATACGAAGTCTCTAAAAATACTTTGATGTGCAATGTTAGCACTACACTCTGATATGCAGGGTCTCTATGAACTTATGGTCAACTTGGCACTTAAACAATATAATTACAGATCAGAAAAGGGCATCTGAACTACTTGACAATTCAAGCTTCATACCGCTGAAATCCTAAGCATCTTTATTAACTCCAGGCAACAACATCACTTGTTCAAAGATTCAAACTATACAAGACATTCAAAATACACACGATGAATTTCTCATCATTCTGTGACAGCCTATACAAAGTTCTGTGGCTATGCAACAATATATGTTCCTATCTTATGCGGCTCTGGGACATGTTGTTGTACACAAGGACCTGAGAAACCAAGGGCAGAAGTTTGCCATGAAGATATAAGACTCGTTCATTTATGTGACAGGTACATTCATGATCTGAAGTTAGTCTCGTGGAGGACAGACCTGTGACATTTCTGGCTTATTGGAAATCTGAAGTCCATATCTATATCAAGCCTCATCCTGTGTGACATCCAAATTTGTGAAACCTGATCTCCTTGTAGCAGTGATCAATCTATAAAAAATCTGAATTCTGTGCTAGCAGACCGAACTTGAGGTGATACAAAGGTCTGTGGTGATCCGAACCCATAGTGACAGACTCAAACCTGTGGTAACTGGTATGATAAAGATCCAATCCTAATACACAATTATTATATAGAAGGCTGACTTGTACACTTGGTAGAGCTGTCCTTGTAAGGATAGTTTCTTGAAGCATTGCAAGGATCGTAATTTTGAAGTATTTCTGCTGGAGGAAGTTGAAGGATTAGATCTCTAAGTGTAGCAACCATACCAGCTAGACTCCCTACTCATACATAAAGGAAGGATAAACTACACCATGAAGCCGACCTATCTAATACTGAAGTCTGAAAGTACTCCTCTATAAACGATGTAAACCAAGACAAATGACATTGCTAGCAGCTCAACGAAATTTCTGTGGTTCGTGCAATGGTTGAAGGATTGAGACACCTTTCGTTGGAGAAAATTGGTACATGACAACTGAAGATAAGTTGAAGGATCAGATCTTTTACAAGAAGAGGTAAGGTAAGGTCAAAAGAGGTATGTATCATTCTTGTTTATTTCAAAGTTGTCTTGCAAACTATTGTGCATATAATGCTCAGTTTTCTAGATCATGATGAACTTACATGGAGGCAAAGTTAATGATCCTGTGCTCTTTTGAAAGTTGGTGTTGTATCATGAAAATATATATGTAGATATGTTAGAAGTCGTTGATATAGCATTTGAAGTCTTTCCCTACATATAAGGACTAGTTTTTGTGATCAAGAAATGAAATCTCTTGCATAGAAGGCTTGTCAATAATGTCTCTAGGGTTTTGCAACTAACTTTTTGGGATGCTTGTAATTCCTAAATGGTAAATGGAGAATCTAGGGTTTGTAAACCCTAGCAAAGATTTGAGTTAGAAAACCTTAGGAACAAAAACCCTAACTAATTGTTTCTGCTATAAAAAGAAAACCTATCTCTTGAGTATGATAGGAATGACATCATACAAGGTTGATGAGAAGATCAAAGACTAAGAGGGAGTTGATTCTTCTCAAAGAGATAAGTATTCTACACCTCCTTCCTTTAATTATTACTATTGCCATTTTATATTTGTACTTTGCGTTTTGTTCGTTCATAGTTTTCTAATAAAGGTTGCAGGTTAAAACAAGATTTATCTAAGCTTGACTAAGTAGATGGAATAATTGGAAGAACGTGGCAAAGCATGAAGAGGAAGGAGGAAGCAGTTTAAAGTATGCATCAAAGGAGTCGATTAGATGGCAAGAAGTTCACTTAACTCAACTAGAAAGAGGGAGCTATAAGATCTTGGATGGACACAATGATTGAAGTTTGACAGAAAACCAAGAGAAGCTTGTGATCAAAAGAGAAGATGACTGATCTAGGGCAATATCTTGTAGCAAGAAGTTACAGAGTTCTAATATCGTTGTACCGACAATTGATTGGTTTGATCTAGGAACACATTGTTTGACAATATTGATGCTAATAAAGACACCGATCCCACCACCAATGGGTGACTCCTATGGGAGAAATTTTCTCCTAGGTTTGTCTTCAGCCAGCAGCCAACAACCCCTTGCAACCACTTGATAACTTTGATGTGCTACTTTTCTTTGCCACTTGAGCTAGCCATTGTGTACCCTCGCTCATCTGTCATGATCGTATGTTTGAAGGCGGGCCATTCGATCCAAAAGGTATGATTTTTCATTATGTAATTGGGTGTTTATGCTTGTTTTTCCTGGGCACACTTGGGCATGGATTATTAGGCAACTTGGGAGAAGGAAGGGCTCTGACTGTACTCTTGTTCCCTTACCTCAACTGGGGGGTTAATCCTGAATCCTAGTCCCGAAGGATCTCCTTCATTGACTATTAGCTTTCGGAGTGGCATTACGTGGGAAACCCTGATTTTGGTTGTGTGGTCTCGCCTCCAGACACAATATATCTCACCCCCCTCCGCTCATTACAAGCCCTTTTCACACTTTCCCCATTTAGGTCCACATTTGTCCATTGGGTCCACAAAGTGTTAGCCTCCCCTTCCCCTTGTCCACGCCTTGGGTCGGGCTTGGAATGATGGCCTGGAGGTTGATGCGGCTAAAAACCCATAATATGACCACATACAACAAGAAATGTACCACACAGTGGAAAAGATGCTTGTGATCCAGATTGGATCATTATATTGTTTGTCATTCATCTTGATACATTTGGAGTGGAAAAAGTGGAGGAATCAAATCATGGGACCGTATTTACTGGCGGGACCTAGTTTGGCAAAATAGGTTTTGAAACCTTCTAAGAGCGTTTTGAGGCATCAAACGACGTTTCTTGGGGGTAAAACTTTGTCACTTCAGCGGAACACCTTTTCATGCTATTCTACATAGAGATCTTTCCAACGACACAAGAAGCACGTCAATCAAAGTTTGTATGCAAAAGTTATGCCACTCAGAAGTTGACCTTCCTGTTTTCACACCTATAATTCTGGAGTATGCTGCGTCAACCCCCATTATTCGTGGAAAAAGGGGCTAGTCACATGATTATGATGTAAAATACTCTAGAAGAATCTATATTATAACTCTAGTTAAGAGTTGATATATTTAAACTTAACTACTAGTAGGCTATTGGGTTGTGTTATAACCGGGCCACTAGGAGGAAGAGACATTCCATTCTTTCGAGGATATTTGTTCCATAGCTGAGCAAAAAATAGCCAAGAGGGATAGGAGGTAGAGCACACAAAGAGGATTTGTGCACTGTAGCAGCCCATGGGCCACAAACCATACTTCTTTGTACCTGCAACGATATTTTCAGACAGAGAAAGAGAGCGGAGCGACCTCACCTTCCAGTTGGGTTTTCTCTTGAAAGGGTTTCTTAGAACATATCTTGTGTATTATGTGTGTGAGAGCTTTTATTTTGCTATATTTTTTTTGCACAATTTCCATTCGAATGCATGCACTAATTATAGTAAAATCTGCACATCTAGAAATTTAATAAAATTGTAATAGTGTAGAATTTCAGATTTTTAATATAATATTATCATATTTGTTGTGACGAATTGTCTAGTGGAATATCAACAACAATTTATGGATCATATTGGCATCAGAGCAGGTTTCTTTAGGTATTTTGTGGAGTTTTACAGGGGATCGAGATCAGTGAGGCCGAAAATTGTAAAACCCTAATCATGGCCCACGAATCTGTAAATGACCCTTGTTATCTTGCACATGTGAGGTTTTTGCAGCTGGAACAACAAGTTACAGACATAAATCACAATGTAAACCTCCTCATGGCAGCCCTGAGCAATAACCTTGGGATATTTGGAGAAGATGGGGGTTCAAATGCAGAGGAAAAATCAGAAGGGGGTTCGGGAGATTAGGAAGAAACAGAGAACTAGTCTAAGAAAGAATCTGGAAAATATCAACCCAGTTCGTGTGCCGTGAATCAATCTCTGTTTAAAATGGAAACAAAAGTTGATATCAAGCCATATCACAACGAGATTGACGTTCTGAAGATGAACCATTGGTTGCAGCGACTAGAAGCTTTTTTTAGCATCCATCAAATTGAGGAAGGACAAAAGATTTGATTTGCGCAGCTGAAACTAGAGGGCCGTGCACTGCCCTGGTGGGAGAGCCACATAGAGACATTGAGGTTGGAGAGAGAACCTCCAGTGACTAAGTGGGAGGACTTTAAGATCCTCATTAAGTCACAGTTTTATCCCTTGGGTTCGTAGAGGACCAGTGGATTTGGTGGCACTACTTCAGGCAAAAGCTGGGCCAAAGCGTGCAGGATTACATCACGAAGTTCAAGAAGATGGCTATAATGTTGGGTATCTCTCCAAAGAACCTTGATGCACTCCTAAAGTATTTGGGGGGTTTGCATTGCCATCTGCGTGAGCAAGTGATGCTGTTCAAGCCCAAATTGGTGGAGGAGGCTTGTGCATATGAAAAATACCTGGAGAACATAGGCCTGGAGAGAGCGCAATCAAGTGGATTGAAGTAGAAGGAGCAACAAGATGCTTCTAACGAGGGAAAGAAGAAGCAAAAAGGGGGAAAAGATAAAAAGACAACAACCACAACACACTAGTGCAAAGATCCTAGCAATCACTGCAACATTGATGGCCATACAAAGGAGAAGTGTTGGAAGTTGCATCCAGAGTTGAACTCGAAGGATAGGAAGAAAAATAATAAGAAGAAGAATCTCATGGCCACTGATTTGAGCAACCAAGTTGAAAGCAACTCAGACGTGGATGAGAAGATCGTTTATACATCAGTGCATGAGGTGAATTTGAGTAGCCTTCAGCAACTGGAAGAGAAAGAAATGACCAAACTCTTCCATATAAAGGTACAGGTCAAGAAAACAAAGATTGATGCTCTATTTGACTCAGGATCGCAGATGAATCTCATTGCAGCAAAGCTGGTCAGGAAGTTGGGGTTGGAAGTTCGTGATCATTCAAGCCCATATCCATTGGGATGGGTAAATAAGGATGCAAAGCTGAAGGTAACAAAATAGTGCAAAGTTAGACTTGCTATCAGTGGTGATTTTATTGATGAAGTAGATCTAGATGTGGTTCTCCTTTATGTATGTGAAGTCGTGTTTGGGAGTCCATACATGTACATGCAAGATGCAATATTCATAGGGAGAGCCAACAAATACTGACTCATCAATGATGGAAAATCGTTCATCATCAACGCACACAAAGGCAAGTTGAAAATTTCCTTCGTAAATGGCAACCAAGCCAAGAAATTGATCAGTTCCAGCAAGAAGTATGTTTTATTGTTTTTAAGAGAGTCAGTCTGAAGAGGAGTCAATAAGAGGCAAGGCATCCTTAGAGGGGTGTACTTAGAAACAAAAACAACAATTGGAGGAGTTGTTACTGGCGTACAGGGATGTGTTCCGAGAGCCTAAAGGGTTACCACCTAAGAGAGAAGTGGAGCACGAGATCCAACTTTTGTTGGACTCCCCATTGCCAAATATTGGGATGTACATGTAGTTTGTTTTAGAAGCAAGTGAGGTGAAGAAACAATTGCAACAGTTGCTGGAGCAGGGTGTCATTCGACCGAGTACATGACCATGTGGGTCACCCATCATCATTGTCCCAAAGAAGGATGGGACTTGATGGATGTGTATAGATTACAGGGTGTTGAACAAAATCATGCTCAAGAACAAATACCCCAGGGTAGATGATCTGCTGGATCAGTTGCAATAAGCAAAATACTTCACCAAGTTGGACTTGAAGCCTAGGTATCACCAGGTTCGAGTCAAGGAAGAAGATACCTGGAAGGCCGCCTTTAAAACCAGGCAAGGTTTGTATAAGTTGTTAGTCATGCCATTTGGCCTATGTAATGCACCAACTACGTTTATGAGATTAATGATTGTTGTACTGTGCCCTTTTATAGATTCATTTGTTATTGTTTATTTGGATGATACACTGGTATATAGCACTACATGGGAGGGGCACATTTCAAATTTGACGCAAGTGCTAGAAACATTGAAGAAGCACCAACTGCTAGCAAATCTCAAGAAGTGCGAGTTTGCGCAACAATCTTTGGTGTATCTGGGGTACGTGATCAATGTTTGAGAGCTAAAGATAGATCCTTCCAAGATGGAGGCCATCTTGAAATGGCTGGTGCCTACTAATGTTTCTGATGCCAGAAGTTTCATTGGGGCAACACAGTACTTGAGGAAATTCATAGCCTCATTTTCAATGGTAGCAACATCTCTCCACGCCATAATAACAAGTGGCAAGAGTTTCCAATGGGGAAAAGGACAACAAAAGGCTTTCAAGGAGCTAAAGAAGAAGATCAGTCAAGCACCAG
Organism: Pinus taeda; assembly: GCA_000404065.3. Taxonomy (NCBI): domain Eukaryota; kingdom Viridiplantae; phylum Streptophyta; class Pinopsida; order Pinales; family Pinaceae; genus Pinus; species Pinus taeda. The sequence goes on from APFE030177455.1 coordinate 37,512, forward strand.
TTCTGGCATTACCAAACTTGCAATGATCCTTTGAAGTGGAGACAGATGCGAGTGGGTATCTTATGGGTGTTGTCTTGATGCAGGGAGGAAGGCATGTATGCTACCATTTTGAAGTATTTCATGGGGCAATTCTTAACTACCTTACATATGACAAGGAGCTATATGCCATCGTGCAAGCTGTGAAGAAGTGGAAGGACTATTTGATATGAAAGGAGACAGTGATCCACACAGATCACCAACTCTTACAATACTTGCAGGCCCAAAGCAAGCTACAACAGACTAGGCATTACAAGTGGATGGGGTTTTTATGGTATTTTCCTATGGTGATCAAGTATAAGAAGGGCAACATAAACAAGTTGGCTGACATGCTTTCAAGGCCACCAACATAAATTATCACAACTTTTGTGGACTCTTATGCACATGGAACCATTCACCCATGATGCATATAGAGAGACATATTCAGAGGATGAGGACTTCAGGGAGGTGTATCAGTAGTTGTAGAGTCAGAGTCATGTGCACGATGGCAACGACACCGTTGACTACCATATCTAGGATGGGTTGTTCTACAGGCTGGATAAGCTATGTGTTACTAAAGGTGAGTGATTGCCGCTGATTAGAGAGGCTCACACCTCCAAAGTTGCAGGGTACTTTGGTGTGGGGAAGACCGTGGCTAACTTGCAAAAGTATGTGTATTGGCCCAAGATGCAAGAGCATGTAGCTAGGTTCATAAAAGGATGCATGATTTGTTGTACCAACAAGCCTAGCAATAGGAAATCGGGTCTATATCATCCCTTACCTGTGCCTACTCGTCCTTGGGAAAGCATTTCCATGGAATTTGTGGGAGGTTTACCAACAACTAGGAAGGGACATGACTAGCTATTTGTGGTAGTTGACAAGTTCAACAAGATGTGTGTAATGTTCCAAATTGAAATTTACAGCAAATAACAAAGATATGTACAAGGAAGCAACAACAATAAACAAATTCCAAACATGCACATCAAAATACACAAGAAATTGAGCCAAACAACTAAACCATTTTATTAATGCAGGAATCTAAGTACATAAATGACAGGGAATAATAGAATCTAGGCCTGCTATGCGAGCTAGGCAAACCCTAGGTCAGATCTCACTAATCCAACTGCTAGAAATGGCTGCCACAAAAATCTGCGCCAAAAATTCTACTAACTGTTGTTGGAAGGAAATAGAAATTCTGACCTCAATAATGCCCGGATCGATCTGAAATTGTAGCCATACCTATAACCCAGAAAAGCTTTGGCCTAACTCCAAGCCAAAATTGCACCCATAATGTGATGCAAACTGCCCAACAAAGCGATGATACGCCCTACTATAAGAATGTACGATTCTGACTTGAATATTGCTTGGAAATTTCTATAAAATTAGGTATAGTCTCCTCACAGCCAAACCAACAAAACCTAGAAATCATTTGGGTTGATTCCAGCTGACCCGAAACACCCAAATTTGGGACAAAATTCCTAGCAAATGCGTTTCGCATCCCACCTAGAATATATGCTGCAATTTAACTCCAATTTCTTGCCTCAGCTGTTGGAATTTCCCTTGCAAAATTCATCCGGAAATGAACAAGAAATCTCAACACAACACTTACACAAAATATCAATTTCAATTTCTGCTCCGAAGATGGCCCAGAAAAACCCCTGTGCAGGCCTTAGTGACATAAATTCGGCCCTCCTGATAGCAATATTCTTGGCCTCTGAAAATCTCCAAGAATACTCGCCCTCCATTGAGGAAATTTCCTGCAAAATATCAACCCTCGAATCCACCAAATACCTGCTCTTTAAAATACCATGAATTCCACAATCGCGTCGTCTCGGAACTTGTTGTAACTTATTTTTATCATGTCATATTTTCCATTTTATTTTTATGTTGAAAAAATAGAAAAATAAAAAAATATATAAAATAAATTGAAAAGAAAAGAAATGCAAAAGAAAAAGGAAAAGAAATAAGAAAAAATGAAAAAAGAAAAAATAATTGGGATTTAATTATATATATATATATAAGGTGAAAAAACCGAAAAAAAATAGCCAAAATCCCAAGTATTTTACGCGCTCATTTAAATGTTGACATAAGTTCCAATTATAAGTAAAGCCTTAGTTTAGATTAATGAAGGAACCAATAATTATGTTAGTAAAAATCTGATGTGATAAGAAATTGACATTTTGTCGTTATTTGTAATCGCTGCGTTATTTTTAATGGCAAATCATTCTGCCTCAATCAACGACAAGGGATGCATTTTGGGACCCCCCCCGCACTTTAGCATAAGAGCAATTAAAGAACCCCCCCACCACCCAAAAAAAAAAAAAAAAAAAACCAACTTCTAACACTCCATACCTGCCGTCACTTCTGCACACCTTGCCACATGTCCCTACCTCATTCGCCCACCTATAATACCGTTATCCCTTCATCCAACGGCCAATTAACCATTCCATTTTCCCTGCCAACATCTAAGTGCATTAATTAGACGTGCCAAAACGGTAATCTACCCGAATAAGCTATAAATCTTCTGACCACCATTCAAATTCTTTTCCTCTCGTCCTTTTGCAGCAACGCAGCTAATCCGATTTTTATCGAAGCTCCAGTCAGTCACCATATCAACAAATGACGAATTTCTTGGTAATTCAGTACACCCGTCCTCAATTCAACATGTCTTCTTCAAAGGGAAAGTCTAAAATAGTAATTGAAAGTCCAGTATTGCCCCTTGTTATGAATTTAGATGATCTTCCTTTAGTAGACAAGCAATACAAAATCTGTGAAACCCAGTGCGAGTTCAATCTCTATGAACTCCACAATTGGGCGAAGCAGAAATATCTTGATGCTGGTGATGAATTGAGTATGTAGGACTCCTTCCTGCCTCAATTCATTTTTCCTCAAACCCATTTCTTTCCAGAGTTGTTACTTGGTGTAATTTCAGGTACCTCCCGAGTCAAAGGGCTGTTATTTCCCAAAATAATGAAGTTTTGTTCACTGTGACTCTTGATTCGATTTCACAAATCCTTCAGGTCAATCCTACAGTTCTCTTGCACCCATTTTCTGTAGATTTTGTTATGGAGATCTATCAGAAACTCAAATTCCCTTAGAGAGCTAAAATCTTTGGAACCTTTTTACTTGAAAATTTTGAATTACCAAAAATGAATCCACCTTACTCCTCTTCCATATCCCCAGAGATGTCTAGGCATGTTATCTCCATGGTTTTGTGTTTGTTAGGCTATCCAAGTGATCAGTGGGTCGATGAAGTAATTTTAGGGTTTTTATCAGTATTTTCAGCAGGAGAAAAAACATCTTATATTTTCAATTATAGTGAGTTTCTGGCAGAATGTATTCATGATCAATTTCTCAAATTTTCTACTAAAATTTCCTTCAAGCATCAGTCCGTCCTTGTATATTTGCTCTTGTTCTTCTAAGCAGATAGTTTTAAGTTTCCATTACAGAGATTAGATGGACAAGGAAACTCCCAGTCTGTAATTCATTGGACTTCCTTTGTAAGGAAGAATACAAAAGAATTATCTTTCTCAGACTATGTAAATTAGTTTCTGCACATGGCCCTATGTCTTTTGAGTAGTGATCTAATTCCGAGGATTTCACCTAAAATTAAAAGAATTCTTCACCTCAGCGAGCAAACAAAAATTGGAGACCGATATCTTTACCATAATTACATGATCAGAGTTTATAGATGTGAGTTACCTCCTTATAGGTTACCTAAATTTGTACCAGTCAAGATTTTTGCACTAGAATATATAAGACAAATGATGAATATGGATGATCTACACTTTGTTTCTAGTAAGAAGAAGTCTCAGTTCAAATTGAAAGCACAGATAGGACCATTCATTGTCAACACTAGAGCAGCAACAAAAGAGGCAAATTCTTTGTGAAAGTAAATTAAATTGAAATTGAGTTTCCCCTGGTCTTATGACCCCTTGGGTATTTCTAAATTAAGAGTTGAATAGAGGGCAACTCCTTATGCACATACACCAAGGCGAAAAATAGAACAATATGTCAATCAAGAAGAGTGGCATGAAAATAGTAAAATACATTGCAAGAGGCAAAGGAACAAGTTGTTACTTCAACAACTTCACAAACTTCAGTTCCATAGGAGAAAGAAATCAAGAGGCCAAGAGAAAGTTTATCTCCTTCAGTTTCAGAAATTCAAGAGATAGACTTTCAGGTGTTTAAAAGAAGAAAGAAAAATAATACTCAAGGAGACCCTTTTCAAGTGACAAGTTCACAAGAGCAGCAAACAATGGTAATGATAGGTTTACATACTACAACAATGCCAAGGATTGAGGAGATATCCCTAGATTCTCCTATGTCATCAGTTTTCCAGGGTACAGAGCAATAGAATATTTTTGCCAGGTTTAAAGAAATCAAAACAAAGAACCAGGCACTCAAAGCCACTACTACTCTGAGTTTTGGAAACAAGCCTCATCCACTTAGCATAGACTTCTTTCTGTGCTGGACACATAGAAGGGACAATTTCAACTTGCATTCTTGGAACCCAAAGTTCCAGTTCCTAAAACTGCTTATGATTACAAGACATCTATTTTTGCCTTTGACACTAAACAGATCCATGCAATTGACCAAATTGATTTGCACAAACAAGCAGGTGAAATGATTTATTCGACTTTAACTAGGTCAACCATGGCAACATCAAAACTACAGGCCTCGCTGAACAATATTCATTCACAATGAAAGATGGAGAAGATGTCTTCTCTGGCCAAAGATACCAGGATAAAATCATTGGTGGATCTTGTAGTAAAATTAGGATATAATCCTGGTGATGTCAAAGCAACAGAGGAAATGATAAAAAGTAAGAACGCTGATATCCAGGCACTAAGGAAGCAACTGAAGCTTCCAACTATAGAACACCCACAGGCCAAAGAAGTTGGATAGCTGGAGGTTGATAAGGAAAACGTGTTCAAAATGATAATTGAACAAAACCTCCAAATACATAAAATGGAAGCTGAAATGGAAACATTATTAAAAGAAAAAAAACAACTTAGTATTTCAGCAAATTTCCCCATAGCAACAACTTCTATTGCAGGTACTTCGACAACAGGAAGATCCACAACAATAACTATTTCAGCAGACACACAGTCAGGTGATATCGCAACATATTTATCTAAAGCCATGGGAGACTTGACACTCGAAGGTCAAGAAATTGAAAAACTCAGTTTACAATTGCAAAAACTACAGGGACAAAAACTGAAGACTGATAATGCATAAGTCGTTGAAATATAGAAATTTTTTAAGTTAACAAAACAAATAGCTACATATGAAAGTGAATCAGTAATGACTCAAACCATTGCTCAAGCAAAGGAAAACATATGGTTAGATATAAATGAATCTATGACTGACATGTGGCCATCTATAGAAATAATTTTTGAACAAGATGAGTTGTTACAAAAGTCAAAGGAAGCAGTGGCAGAGGTGAAGAGAGACTTGGATCACAAACTAGGAGATGCTACCAAATTAATCAGAATTCTAAATTATAAAACAAAGGAAGAGCTTGAAGAATGTGGAATTGAACACAGAACAAATACTATCCTGGAGGGAAGAATAGTGATGACCAAAAGAAAATTAATACTTCAGTTAGAAAATAAGTGTCATAATCTGGAAGTTCAGATTAAGAAGTTTCACAAGAACTTTAACATTTTACACCAAAAAGGACTTCCAGGTCTGTAAGGCATTGGTAATAAGTTAATTCCTCTTGAAGATTATCAGCATAGACTACACGACATAGCAATGGATAAAGCAAAATTTTCAAAAATTAAAGGGACCATCACTGGTAAATCTTTCATGGGGGGTTTGAGTTATGATTTACCAATTCAACGTGAGGTAAAACATTTATTCATAACTAAACCAACTTTTGAGAAGTATACTGAAGTCGATGAAGCATAAAAAAAGCAAATAAAGTTTTCCATTCCTAATGAGGAAAGATGGGACAAACTATGTGAGCTAATTCACTGATAGGGTAGCAGATGTTTCAACAACAGAAGATAGAATTCCATGAATTGAAAATAGAGCAACAACTTTTCGGCTCCAATCATCAACAATTTTTCTCAAATTCTATGCAAGATGTCAAATTAGTTCAAATTTCCTATTTTCTAGTTCTTTTTTTGTAAAAAAATCCAAATCAGTTAGATTGGATATTTTGTAATAAATTTTGTCATTAAGTCTAGATATTTTTAGAAGAAACTCTATAAATCTCTTGTAATTCGAAGTATGAAGGCTTGAACCCTTGTGATAAGCTATTGAGCATGATTGTAATTCTCTGAACTATTTCTGAAATTAATAGAAGGATTCTGGACTCATTTTGAAGCATCGTGTGTTCTACCGCGAGTTTTTTCTCAATTTCTTTTTATGTTTCCATCTTTATTTGTTTCTACACATGCTTAAAGTTGATAGGAAATCTAGGTAAGATAAGATTGAATATCAATCTTTCTGAAATCCCCTGCAAAGTTATAATCAATTACAAAGATTGATTAACTCAAACTATTTGTTTCAGTTGATTCCTCTACATAGTTTAATTGTTGCTTCCTGCTATCTTTAGATATGTTTTGTTTGGCTGTAAAAGGTTTTTACACGCATCATCTATATATAACAATTTAAATATTCTATTTGAATGTTTAAGAAATCACATATATCATCTTAAATTCTACCTTTCATAAACAATTTAAAGCTTAATTATGTTAAAGGTAAAGAAACAACCGTTTTATTATATGAGAAATAATTAGGTTCTACATCTGTTTAACAGTTTAAAACATTGGTCATCCAAACCCCAAATTAAAACAACATTTTAGATGCTTTGATATATTTCCTTAGCCTAGAATTGTCTACAAAGGACAACATAACTCACACAAGTTGAAAGATCTTTGCAAATTGACCCATAAATACGAAACTCTGCTCACAAATTTCTCTTCTAGAGTGACACTTGAAGTTCACTGAGGAAGAGTTGGAATTTCTGCTTCGAAATTCCTTCTTGTGCTAAACAACACTGGTTGACTTGGCTAAGCAACTCAAGCAAACTCTCCCAAATCTGAAATGAAATGCCAAGATAGAATGATCAAAATGAGGCTCTTGTCTTCCTTTTATTGTTGCTTTCGCTGGTTCATTTTCTCTCACTTTATGCTTTGATACCATGGTTTGATTCTTTCCATGGTTTGATTTCTATTTTGGTAATTTCCACAACTTATCTTCACTTTAATTTTTCTTCTTTTCCTAAGTCGCAACCATTGCATTTTCTCCAAAATTCATTTAATATCTCCACAACTTATTTTTCCTAATTTTATTTATCTAAATATATATTAATCACCAAAATGCAAAACTTGGGAATTTCCCTTAGCAAAATTATTAATTGGGGACATGACAGTACTCCCCGCCAAAAATTGCTTGTGCTCAAGCAATGCATGAACAAGTGCCCTCTTTGACTACTGATCACCACTGCAACCACCAATAATATCAGGGTGAAAAATGTGCCATTGAGTCATCCCCAATTTCAACACTGTCCTGACATGAAGGAATCCCTCAATACCACGATCCCAAGCTATCCTGATCAATGTGAAGCACACCTTGCTCCACTCCCAACTAGATACAGGTGCTAGAGGCCCTCTGCATACTACCAATAAGTAGAGCATCATGATAATGTAGGAATCTGTCTAACTCCCCAAGCTACCTTATCGTGTAGTCCACCTCATGCACTCCAAGAGTAAACTCTTGAAGACGCAACACAATCTCTGTGGGGATGAAGTCTCTCCCACATGAACTTCCCCTAGTATCCTCCTGTTGACCAACCTACCATGCTGAGGAAGTCTGCCATGCTATCAATGAGTTGCTAAAGCCCTAGGGAAGATATGAGTGATCTCCCCCTATAAAAGCTAGCTCATCCCTAAAGGTCGTTGAGCTGCCAGGTACTATGATGTTAGGGTCCCATGCCCATCGCAGGAAGAAATTGTCCTGTTGACCCTGCAACACTTTGGTCATGAGTCATGACTGACTGCCTACTATGCTCCTACTAGAACCTCCTCTCTTGTAACTCTCGTCCATAATATATGTGATGATTAAGGCTAATCCCAACCTGCCAAGGTGACTTAGCAATGCTCGCACCTATCACTCCATGGCTAGCCCCAACCTTGAACAACCACCTTCCTCGCCATATAATGAAGACCTCAGTGATCCCCCATGTGTCAACTTGATAATTAACCGGATCACATGCTATCCTGATTGTACTCACCAAGTAATGGAGTGTCCCACCAATCAACTAGGTGAGGGTTAGTGAGGGTGATAGAGCTCAAGCTAGGTTTTTGTGCTCGCACTTTCATTTATCGATGCCAATTTTTTGTTATTTGACATATGGCTCATGCTTTTTGTTTTCATTTTGTTGCAGTGTTGATAATATCGGTATCGGGAAAATATCGGCGAGGGTCCAGAAAATATCTTATCGGCAACGTCGGCAAAAATATCGGCAAATATCGGCAAGCATAAAAAATGCATAATATACTCATTTTTTTTTTCAGATTTCTAAACATATAAAGCAATAACAACATGAACTAAACACATTGGCACATAAATATGAAAAAGGCATTGATATATATGATGTCAAATAGAAATGATACATCAAACTTCAAAGGCGATACCAAATCCTGTTGATCCCTGATAATTGTCCAATCAAGGACTCAAACAAAATAACATCACATATCTTGCTGATCCCTGATAGTGATAATTGTCCAATCAAGGACTCAAACAAAATAACATCATATATCCTGCTGATCCCTGATAGTGATAATTGTCCAATCAAGGACTCAAACAAAACAACATCACATATATAAAACTTTAAAAGTATTTCATCCTCATGAGTTATAAACTTATATGTAGCAAAAGTTGCAAAACAAATAAAACTAGCAGCTATCTATCTGAGACCATTGGCCTCTCCCTAGCAGCTTTCTTTCTGTCTTGTTCAGCAATTGCTTCACCAGCTTTTTTATAACCTCTGCACTAGAAACCATACAAGGCATCACATCTGCATCATATGCAGAGAGTTTAGCCAGATGGTATTTCAATCGTGTAATCCCTCCTGACATCTTGGTCCCACACAAGTTGCATGATATATATGCCTGATTTGCCCCACCAACAACCTCCCCATACTCCCAAAATGGGTCCAAGGCTTTTGGCATATTTGACATTTGTAGTGAACTAATTCAAACCTAGGGCACAAAAAAAACAAAAAGTTGGCATTAAACCCCCCAACACAAAATGAAAAAATAATAAGTAATAACAACCTCATTAAAAAAAAATTACTACATTATTTGCATTTTGCAATGTGAATGAAAAATGGCAATAAGATGGTGCATAAGAAAGTTGAAAAAAAAATGAAGCTTGCTGTTCAAATATGGAGAAAACCCTTGCATTGGTTCATGGGCATGAAAATCATAACAAATGGAAAAAAACAAAGAAACAAAATGTTGGTAAGCAAAGAGGCAAGCAAACATAACCCTAAATCTATGAAAAAATCATTAACATAGGGGTTTTTAAGAACAAACCTGTTAATGGAAGAAATGAAGTTTGTCTCACTATTCTTCAATCTTTGATCCACAAAAAAATCTTAATTGGTGGTGATAATCGTTGTTTGATCTTCAAACCCTTCTTGACAAGCACCACAAAACTCTTTCCCTTTCTTCTTCAACACTCAGAAACAGAAATGAAGAAAAAAAAAACCAATTTTCCTTTTTTGTAGCCGCGGAAAAACACGCCCGACGATATTTTATATTGTCGCGCGATATTTTCGAAAATATCGCCGATATTTCGGAAATCGCGCGATATTTTCTCGGCTTGCCGAAAATATCGCGATATTTTCAATATTCGGCGATATATCGCCGATATTATCAACACTGGTAAATATTATGATCTGAGTATCATTGAAGTTTGGAATAACTGCAGAATTATGAATTAATATTTGTAGATGTATGCGTTGGTTGGCTTTGAGAAAAATGTGTATACACATAGGTTCGACACATGGAAGTAGCGTATACCTTATAAAATATTTTTCAGTTGTTTCACTTTGCTATTGCAAAGTTCTGGGTTCTTTTTTGTGTTATGATGACTGTATTCTGGTGACAGTATTCTGAATGATTAGATTGATTGATTGTGATTTGCTACAGCGATGATAGGTTGTCAAAGTGATTGATTGATTCAGTTGTGATGTTTGAGTTTCAGTGATTGGTTGATGCAGATGTATTTGACAATTGTATTACAATAGTGATTGATTTGAGCTTCAATGTAGTTGATGGGTCCAGTTTGAAAATTGGATGAAACGTGGTTTTCAGATTATGGTGTTGTGTTCCAGGAGTATCTAGTATGAAAATTTATGAAATGTGGTCCCTGGAGGAAGAGGGAAGGTTGTAGCCTTCTGTAGGTCGGTGCCTACGTGCTAGTAAACATATCAGCTAGTACAAGAGCTAGGGGGTTGTAGCTCCCTTCCAGTAGAAACTGGAGAATGAGAGAAGGTTGTAGCCTTCTGCATGTAGAAGCCTGCATACTGGTATGAGTCTACACCAGTACAATGTTGTAAACAGATTTTCTTATTATTAAAAGAAGACAAAGACGACAGCAGCAGGTGGTTTTCATCCACATTGGGTTTCCACCTTATATCTTGGTGTTCATGTGTGATGCTTTATTCTGCTTTTACTGCACTGTCTAATGAATTTCTGATATACTGGTTAAAGTTCAATGCTTGATAAATTTGGTAAATCAAAAGTTTTCTGCATATACGCCGGTTGCCTTAAGTACAGTCGCGTATACACGCTAGTTCACTTAGTTGAAGTAGCATATACAAATCTTTTTGGAAAATTAAATTATTGATTTGATAATATTGATTCACCCCACCTCTCAATATTAATTCCAACAATTGGTATCAGAGCAGGTCCTTCAGAAGAAGCTTGATCGCTTGAAGGGAGATCCATTATCATGAGTAATCAAGAAAGTTCGGGATCCATTAGACTGCCAATCTTTGATGGGAGCAACTTTGTTTATTAGAAGATAAGAACCACAACCTTTCTACAATCTCTTGGAACAGATGTCTGGGAAATCGTGGAAGGAGGATGTACATTTCCATCAGCAATTCCTACAGATACGACAGGTGAAAAGCAATATGAAATCAATGCCAGGGCTGTCAATACATTATTGGGAAGTCTGACACCATCAGAGTTTGTCAAAGTTATGTTGCTCAAATTAGCCAAAGAAATATGGGACAAAATCGTTCTAAGCTATGAAGGAGGCTCTCAGGTAAAACGTGCTAAACTGCAAACTCTCAGAATTCAATATGAAACTCTTAAGATGCACAATGCTGAAAGTATAGCTAGTTACTTCTTACGTATATATGAGGTTGTTAATTGCATGAAGAATCTAGGTAAAGAGATAAAAGAAGTTACCTTAGTTGAGAAAGTTTTAAGATCCTTGTCTGCTAAATTTGAATCAAAAGTATCTGCCATAGAAGAAATATAGGATCTACAGACTATCACTATGACGCAGCTTCACAGAATCTTAACTGAGATGAGAAAAGGAGGCCCATCAGATATGAGAGACGCCACATTTAAAGCTTCAACAAAAGGAAAGGAAGAACTCAATGAATCGAGACATATTTTAGAAGAAGAAGATGAAGTAAACTTTGTCAAGAAGCTTCAACGGGGTTTCGGAAGATTTAGAGGTAAACTACCTTTCAGATGTTTTGCTTGTGGTAGAGTCGGTAATTATGTTGCCAAATTTCCTCATAAAGACAAATATGATAAAGGGAAGGAATCTGCTGCAAAATGGAATTGAAAACAAAGTGTAAATAAAAAGAGCTACTATACTCATGAAGATATCGATGGTTTATCAAATAGTGATGAAGATGAAAATAGTAATGACTATAGACTTCTAATGGCTTATGAAGATGATAATTTTTGGGATGCTTTAGAAGAAGATGACCTTCATGAATAAATCTCTGTACTCAAAATCTGTTTAGAAGAAAAGAATATGATTATAGATACCTTGACATGCCAACTTGCCGAAAGAGAAAAACACAATGAAAAACTAAATTGAAAAATTGTGGAGTCTTAAGAAAGGAATCTTTTGAGAAAAACAAAGCTCTTTCAATTCTTAGATTTGCTAAAGGATCAGAACCTTAATGAAATTATCAAAGTGCAGCGTTCTCCTCTGATAAAGACAGGTCTTGGATATACTGAAGAAGCATCTCAATCACAGAAGCCGTCAACCTCCACTAAAAGCTATCTTGATGCAGCTAAGAAAAGTGAACAGTATGACAATTGTTAGCAAAGGCATAAAGCAGATCACCAGGTAAATCAGGCTCAATTTACTTCAAGGATGAACATAAGCCACAACTAACCTCAGGTAAATCATACTCAATTTGCTTCAAAGATGAATATCAATAGAAACTACAATCACCAGGTCAATAGATTCGATATTCGCAGGAACTTCTTTAATGGTCAATGTTTCTCATGTCATAATTTTGGACACAAAGCTGTTCAATGTGTTGCTTACAAGACCATCATGACTAGAGAAGCACAGAATCAAAGGAATGTGACAAGGATCAATAAAAGTTCCTACAATAACTTTTCTCTTCTTGAAAATGAAATAGAATGCTCAATCTGTAACAACTTTGGCTATGAATAATCTGAACGCAGGAGTAAATTTTGGCAAATATCTCAACAGGAGCAAACTCCATTAAATTCCAAAATATGGAGAAAGAAAGAATCACAAACAGAAAGATGTGGTATAGCCTTGTATGCAGAAGGACAAGAAAATCAGTGGTACATCGACAGTGGATGCTCAAAACACATGACATGTGACAAAGAAAAACTTCACTCATATAATGCCTTAGAAAAGGAAAATAATGTCTCATTTGGAAACGACACTCTTGCTGTTATAAAAGGTAAAGGCTCTGTTTTCTTGAAAGAAAAGGTTAAAACTGAGAATGTTATGTATGTTGATGGTCTAAAGCATAACCTGTTGAGTGTCAGTCAAATGTGTGATCAAGGAAATGAAGTGGTGTTTCAATCAAACGGATGTGTTGTTCGTGAGCTTCATACATGAGAAACCGTTATCAAAGGTACAAGAACTCCAAACAACTTATACACACTCAAGGGAGGACAACAACAGTTCTATCTAAGCAAAATGATGAAACTGGCTATGGCACAGAAGATTGGGACATCTAAGCTTTTCTCAAATAAGAAAAGCATGCAGATGCCAGGGCATTCATGATCTTCCAGATATCAGCATTCCTGAAAATACAATATGCAAACAATGTCAATTTAGTAAGCAAACTAGATCTGACTTCATTGAAAAAGAAGGGTCAACTAGTAAGCCTCTTGAACTTGTTCATACTGATTTATGTGGACCATCAAGGAAAAAGTCACCTCGTGGAGAAGAAAACTTTATATTGTTCATTGATGATTTTTCCAGAATGTGTTGGATAGGTCTTTTAAAGCATAAAGATGAAACATTTGAAAAGTTCAAAGCCTTCAAAGCTTTGGTTGAAAATGTATCAGATCGCAAAATCAAATGCCTCAGATCTGATTGAGGAGGGGAATTTACCTTGGATGAATTCTTTGACTTTTGTGAACAACATGGAATAAAAAGGCAGTTCTCCACCGCAAGGACTCCTCAGCAAAATGGAGTGGTAGAAAGAATGAACAACACTGTTCAACAAATGGCTCGAGCTATGTTAGATGAATCTGGAACTCTTGCAAACTTCTATGGTGAAGTTGCATTCGCTGCCGTCACTATTCTCAACCAAGCAAATGTTCATGTAAATAGCACTCAAATTCCACATGAACTTTGGTATGGTAAGACTCCTACTGTGAAATACTTAAAAGTTTTTGGAAGTAAATGTTACATCAAAAGGGCTGATGAAAAACTTGGTAAGTTTGAACGCAGAGCAGATGAAGGTATTCTTCTTGGTTATTCTTCCCGAAGTAAAGGATATAAATGTTATAATAAAAAACTTGGGAAAATTATTGAAAGTATTGATGTTGTGGTTGATGAAGCATGTAAAAATCCAAAGCAGAAGAAGAGATAACGGTAGAAGAAAAGACTCCGTCCAGGTATGTTCAGAAAAATCATCCAGAAACTCAAATTTTAGGGGAAAAAGAGGCAGGTGTACAAACAAGAAAAATTATTACAAAAACCTCAAGCTATCTAGCATTACTATCTTCCACCGAACCTCAAAATGTAAATGAAGCATGCAAAGATGAATGTTGGGTCAAGGCCATGAATGAAGAACTTGAGCAAATTGAAAAGAATAATACTTTGGAATTAGTTCCTAGACCTCATGATAAGAATATCATAGGAACTAAATGGATATTCAAAAACAAGCGGAACGAAAATGGAGAAATTATTAGAAAAAAGGCCAAACTTGTTTGTAAAGGATATGCTCAACAAGAAGGTATAGATTTTGATGAAACTTTTGTACTTGTTGCTAGACTTGAAGCCATAAGGATGTTTCTTGCTCTTTCTAGTTTTCAGAAATTCAAAGTATATCAAATGGATGTAAAATCTGCCTTCCTTACTGGAGACTTAGAAGAAGAAGTCTATATTGAACAACCAGAAGGATTCATTCTTGGAAATGATGCAAAACTTGTATGCAGACTCAGAAAGGCTCTTTATGGTCTAAAATAGGCTCCAAGGGCCTGATATTACCGTCTTGACAAATATCTCCACTAATTGGGTTTTTCAAAGGGGTCAGCAAATAACAATCTATATACAAAGATTGACATTGGTAAATTGCTAATAATTGTTGTTTATGTTGATGATATCATCTTTGATAGCAATGAAGAATCCATGAGTCAGAATTTTGCTTCAGTAATGCAACAAGAATTTGAAATGTCTTTGCTTGGTGAGCTTACCTATTTTCTTGGTCTATAAGTTCAACAAAATAAAGATGGTATTTTTCTTTCACAAACCAAATATCTCAAACAAATCTTTAAAAAGTATGGCATGGAAGATTCTAAATCAATAGCAGTACATCAATCAACTTACAGATCCATGATTGGCAGTCTGCTTTATCTAACAGGTACCCGACCTGACATCATGCATGCAGTAGGAATAGTTGGAAGATTCGAAGCAAATCCAAAGGAATCAAACCTTCAGGCAGTCAAAAGGATTTTCAAATATCTTCAAGGAACACAAAACTTTGGTTTATGGTATCCTAGAGATATAGATCTCACTCTTCATGCATATACAGATGCAGATTGGGTAGGAAGTGTTGATGACAGGAAAAGCACTAGTGGTGGTGCATTCTATATGGGTTCCAGGTTAGTGTCTTGGTTCAACAAGAAACAAAGTTCAATTGCATTATCTACAGCTGAAGCAGAATATGTGGCTGCTGCATCTTGCTGCACACAACTATTTTGGATGATACAAACCTTACAAGACATTCAGATCACATGTACTCCACCCATCTCCATTTTATGTGATAATATAAGTGCCATTAGTATTTCAAAAAATCCAGTCATGCACTCCAAGACCAAGCACATACCCATCAAATATCATTTTCTTACGTGAACAAGTGCTTGAACAAAAGGTCAAATTGGAGTATGTTCCCTCCAAAGAACAGGTCGCTGATATATTCACTAAACCACTGCCCAGAGAGACATTTGAATATCTCAGACAAAAGCTGGGAGTAGTTGCTGCATCATCCTGTTGCTAAATCTTATTTTTCAGAGAAAGGGTGCTATACGCGAGTTTCATGGGGTGTAGTCGCGTACATATGCGGGTTTCTGTGGGCATAGTCGCGTATATGTTGGATTGAGGAAAAGCAGTGGGCCAGACTTAAGAAAAAGGGGTCTGATATGGTTCTGTCAATTATCTACTTTGTTTGATGATGGTTACAATCTACTGATAACATGTGGAAATATATTGATCCTCATAAAGTTGTTGATAACTTGATGTATATCTGATTGATGATGATGCTTTGATATCTCTTACTAATAGATGTAATAATCAGATCTGACAGTTAACATCTGGGACACGTTTAGGGGGAGCATGTGCTTCTAATAATGCATTGTTGGCATTATCTTAGAAGATCTTGGTACAAATCCGCATAATTGTTTTGATTCAGGTGACTCTTTTGATGATGGAAATATACAGGCTGTTGATCCTAATGTTGCTGATGGTGCAGATCATATATGGTGTATGATAGTTGCTGATGACTATCATGGTCTTTTTTAGATCGGTTGTCCTTATTATAAATGTCATGCATATCATTTAATGTAAAGGTCATGAAAAGGCTTAATTTGTAACCCCACTTGGTTGGGTGGATGAGTCAAATTTGGTATATTCCCACTTGGTTGAGAGATGGATGTATGTATGACTCATTGGTGATAGGAAGGTCATCGCTGATGCATGTTATTCTTTTAGCAAATATTTTTGCAGATTTTGCTTGTGCTCAGTGGGAGCATGGACTCAATCATGGGAGCTCAATTAGTACACTTCAGCATATCAGAGAATTCAACATGTACTCAGGGGGAGCATGACCCTTTGCCCTTGATGTCAAAGGGGGAAAGTGACTTGGTGTTGTTGTTGCCATCAAGTCCAAACGGGGAGATTGTTGGTATTATGATACAGGTATTGTCCTTGATGGCAACTCACTCAGATGAAAGATCATAGTACAATAGGTTATCAACAAAGAATTACAGATCAGTGTACACAGAATGAAGAAAGAGATGTATACACAGGTTGACCTTGATCAAGCTGTGTATACACGCAGGATCACTGACCACAAGTAGTGTATACGTACACATGCACTTTGACAGAAGGAAAAGCGCGTATACCTTGGAAAACTAAGTTTTTGGTCCGAAGTATTTGGTCCATGGTATTTTGATCCATGGTATTGGTCCAAGGTATCTGGTCTGAGGTATTGACCCTAGGTATTTGGTCCAAGGTATTGGTCTTAGGTGGTTTTGGTCCATGGTATTGAGAAAGGCCTAAATCTATAAAAGGAGGAGAAGATCATTAGGCCAATGTGTGCAAGTATCGAATATCTGATGAAGTGTGAGATCTAGTATGCAGGTTATTGGCTTATGGTGCTGTGCTTGATCTGAACCAGGGATGAACTTTAGCGGTGGATGGAGGATAAGATCTAATGATGGATCGAGATCTTAAGGCTTGAAATGAACTATCTCTATATGGTTTGATCATGTTTATTCTAGATCTGTATACTGACACATGTGTTGTTCTGTAAATATTATGATCTGAGAATAACTGAAGTTTGGAATAGCTGCAGAATTATGAATTAATATTTGTAGATGTATACGCTGGTTGGCTTTGAGAAAAACACGTATACACGCAGGTTCGACACATGGAAGTAGCGTATACCTTATAAAATATGTTTCAGTTGTTTCAGTTCGTTGTTGCAGAGTTCTGAGTTCTTCTTTGGGTTATGATGACCGTATTCTGGTGACAATATTCTGAATGATCAAATTGATTGATTGTGATTTGCTACAGTGAGATGGGTTGTCAAAGTGATTGATTGATTCAGTTGTGATGTTTGAGTTTCAGTGATTAGTTGATGCAGATGTATTTGACAGTTGTATTGCAGTAGTGACTGATTTTGAGCTTCAATGTAGTTGATGGGTCCAGTATGAAATTGGATGAAATGTGTTCTTCAGATTGTGGTGTTGTGTTCCAGGAGTATCCAATATGAAAATTTATGAAACGTGGTCCCTGGAGGAAGAGAGAAGGTTGTAGCCTTTTGTAGGTCGACACTTACGTGCTAGTAAACATATCAGTTGGTACAAGAGTTAGGGGGTTGTAGCTCCCTTCTAGTAGAAGTTGGAGAACGAGAGAAGGTTGTAGCCTTCTGCAAGTAGAAGCCTGCGTACTGGTATGAGTCTGCACCAGTACAATGTTGTAAACAGATTTTCTTATTATTAAAAGAAGACAGAGACGATAGCAGCAGGTGGTTTTCACCCACATTGGGTTTCCACCTTATATCTTGGTGTTCATGTGTGTTGCTTATGTGTGATGCTTTATTCTGCTTTTACTGCACTATCTAATGAATTTCTGATATAATGGTTAAAGTTCAATGCATGATAAATTGGGTAAATCAAAATTTCTCTGCATTTACTCTAGATGCCTTAAGTACAATTGCGTATACACGCTAGTTCACTTAGTTGAAGTAGCGTATACATATCTGTTTGGAAAATTAAATTATTGATCTGATAATATTGATTCACCCCCCCTCTCAGTATTATTTCCAACAATTGGCCTAGGGTACAAAGCTCATTTCTATGTGGAGTTGAGAGTGCTTCTTCAAAATAAAAAGGTTGATTGCACTACTAGATTGGAGGAGTTTAGGGCATCATGGGAACACATTGGATGCACTATGATGTTGATGGTTGGACTAATCAAAAGGGTAGGACCTTTCTTAACTTCTTTGTTGGTTGTCCCAAGGGGACAATGTTTATGAAATCTATTGGTGCATTTGCACATATTAAAGATGCACATTTATTATGTGAGTCAATGAACACCTTCATTTAGGAGGTAGGTCCACAAAATGTTGTTCAAGTTATAATGGACAACACTGCAAATCATGTTGTTGTGGCGGGTTACTTATGGAGAAGTATCCTAACTTGTTTTGGACACATTGTGCTGCACATTACATTGACTTGGTGTTAGAGGACATAGGGGAAGATTCCTTTTGTGGGGGATATTGTTGAATCATCCATAAGCATAACGAAATTTATATATAATCATGCGTTTGTGCTTAAGCTTGATGAGAAGATTCACCAATAACAAAAAGTTGGTGCGTCCTGCCATTACACGGTTTGCCACTAGTTTCATATCTCTTTAGTTTTTGTTGAATTCTATGTGGGATGTGAAGACCATGTTTCTTTTACAAGAGTGGCGTGCTTTATATGTTGGTTGCAAACTAGAGGGAGGGCATATGTAGACTAGTTTCATATCAGGAGAGCTTTTGGGTAGGAGTGGAGGAGGTGTGTGCCATTTCCAAATTATTGGTAAGGGTTGTTCAGTTGATTGATGAAGACAAGCCTGCAATGGGCTACTTGTATGAGGCCATGGATAGGGCCAAAGAAGCCATTCATGCCTATTATGAGAATAAGGCGATGAGGGGTTTGAGAAACATTAGTTGTTATGGAGAGTGATTGATGAGCGATTGAACAATACCCTCCATCTCCCCATTCATGCTGCAGGGATTTACCTCGACCCCACATTTTCTTATTCCTATGGTTTTAAATTTGATGTTGAGGTGATGGATGCATTCCTCACTTGTGTTGAGAGGATGGTGCCATTTGAGCGAGAACATGAAGAGATTTCTAAGGAAATGGAAATATATAGGATGGCAGGTGGCACATTTGGTTTTAGCATGGTTGTTAAGGATAGGAATACCAAAATGCCAGGTAAGCTTCAGTTTGTTTCAAATTTCATAATTCATTGTCTTTTCATAATTTGTTTCAAGTTTCAAATTTCAATGTTTTTTTTATGTTTCTCTTATTTTTTTTAACTTGTATATGCTTGGTAGACAAGCTATGGTGGCAGAGTACCCCTTTTCAAAAGATTGCCATTTGAGTGCTCAACCAAACATGCAGTTACTTTGGATGTAAGCACAACTAGATTGTATTTGACAAAATACACACCAAAAAGTGCGACAGGTTAAATTTTTTTGAATTAATTATTGAGTAGGTTAATACTTAAATTTTCTAATTATTGATTTACAATTTATGACCTTGATACAAGTTGGAGACCCAACACCTCAGTGACATGGTCTACGTCTACTACAATCTCCGATTGTGGGTGAGGCAACTTCATAAAACCTTTGATGTGGAAGCCATCTCATTGGATCATATTGATACCAGTGTTGCATGGAGGGTTGAGACTAAGAGGCCGTTCATAGAATCGATCCATGATTGGTTAGAGGTGGAGCCTAAGGCACTGGAGGAGATAGTAGCCACAGGGGAGAGAGAGCTAGAGGAGGAGCAGGAACAAGAGGTGGGGTAGGAGTAGGAGGAGGTGACGCCATCTAGCATGGGCAACAATAGAGGACAGAGGTGACCTCTTGTTTTTGCTTCTAAAGGACGTCAAAGTCCATTTCTAGCCCTAGGGGTAGGGATTTCTTCCTCTAGAGGAAAACCCATTCCCTATTCTTGTAAAAGGGGCAAAGGAACTTAGTGACTCATTAGTTTGTGACATGTAGATGACTCATGATGATGAATACATTTATTATATTTTCGTTGTTGATATTTTGACTCCTGAGACTGATTCAGGACTTAGGATTCACTGATTCAGTACTTGATTCACTGTTGATATGTGATGTAGCACTAGACTTCTTACACATCTTATATATTAGATTTCTTTTCATATTTATGTGGCAATACATTAATCTGATGTTGTGGATAATTTAGATGCTATTTTTTTCATGAAAATTTTTGAACTTTTTCTTTAATTTTGTCGAGTTTTTGCCATATTTTCAATTTTCTCTCGACTCTTCTGAATTTTTCAATTTTCTGACCCTTGCTGAATTATTCCCAAGGTTAACTTTTTCAACATTGCATCCAACCATTAGAAAGTACAATCAATTGTTGAAATATATTTCTGGATTTTTGCCTAGTGGGGATTTGACCCCTAGATCTCTACAAGTTTCTAGGAAACATAGATTTGTTGCAAGTTTGAAGCAGAATGACTAATTTAACATAAATTCGCTGTAGCTTCCCCCACCCCTAGAATTCCAATCTGGAGTGTATATACACTTTTGGGTGTCCTTGCAAAGGGATTTTATTGGCTGTTTTTTGTGTTATTTTTTTGCAATTTTTAGATCTGCAGTCATAGGACAACAAACATAAATACACAAGACAACCGCTTACCAATGGTACATATCAGGGGAAATTTACATATTTGGTAAGTATATTATATTTTTACCCATTCGAGCCATTTACATGTTTGCTATGACAACCGCTTACCAATGGTACATATCAGGGGAAATTTACATATTTGGTAAGTATATTATATTTTTACCCATTCGAGCCATTTACATGTTTGCTATCTACAATTTTGATTAAATTTCTTTGCCAATCTACATTAATTTTCTGCATAAACAATATTTTTAGATCAGTAAAACATTGAGGAATTATCTACTCTCGTCATCCAAGACCCCATCTAAGGCACAAGTCATTTAATTGTTGAGTGAAGTGTCTCACACAGGGAATCCTCCCATAGCCATTCAAGTAAGATTTGGGCTTAAAGAGTGTGGACTCATGCTGAGGTAACAATGGGAACTTGTCTAGTATGTGCCATCTTAGTAGCTTGCAGGGACTTTTGGCAAGCCTACTAATTTGGATGGTAACAGGTTGATTGTGGAAGATAGGCATTAAATTAGTGTTCCACAGGGACGTGCACCCTAGGTTGGGGGATGCGCTTCCTCGCTCCCCCATACTCCTGGGACGATGAAACACTTGGGGGGGAGTTTCCCCACGTCCCCTTTTTTGGGGAAACTCAGGGGAACTTTGGGGGGACGTTTTTCTGGTGACAAAAAGCATTCCCTTGCGTCCCCCAAATTTTTTTGTTAATAACAATTAAAAACATAAAAAATTACAATTTTTTTTTATTTTTTTTTTTCATTGTGGTTCACGGGCACTCAGAGAGTGGGCGCTACGTCCACGTAGAGAAGCAGGGCAGTTCCACCCGAAGGGATCTGCCCGTCGGCCATAACAGGCCTAACCCTGAGGGCGTCGAGGAGATTTGACCCCGTGACCTCCCAACTGGGAAAGTACTTAGCAACGGGAACTCGACCATTTGAGCTATCCCTTGGGGCTTTAAAAAATTACAAATTTTAATATAATTAAAATTGAAAATTAAAACTAAAGGATAAATTATAACTTTAAAACATAATCATTCACATTTTTCATTAACCCTATAATTCTACCTTGTTACCCGAAATTTTCCTTCTGCTGTCGCTCGACATTTTACCTTGCCGCTAGAGATTTCCTTTGCTGCATCTCGATATTTTCCATTTGCAATTTTCTATGATTTGGATTTACCATCGACAGGGGGTTTGAGACATTTGGAGATGCGATTTTCATTTTGTGACTTGGAGCCACTGGATTGGAGTTGTGATTTATTATTTGGTACTTTTTGAAAAATTTACTAGTATTTCACTACTTTCTATGTTTACTTTTAGTTTAGTATTCTATGGCTATTTTAGACTTTAGCATAATGTCATTGGCATATGATGAATTTACTTTTGATTTGCATTGTGTAATTTCAGTTGTCAAATGATTAATTTACATTAGATGTGTTGGAAAATCTGGAGAATTGTAGATTATAACTTATTTTCCTTATCATGAAGATTACTTATGATGTTAGTTGGTTCATTATTAGTTCTTTAGATCTGTTCATCAAAGAATTACCAAAACAATGAATATCACAAAGAGACAAAGTGCACAAGATATAGGCTCCAAGCCAGGGCAAAACCCCTCCAAGGGGAAAACCCAGAAGATGCTTCTCTTCTTCTTTAGAATCTGCTTACAAAAGAGACTTCCAGATCCAAAGACTAAAGCCAACAAGCGCTCCAAGCCCGAAGTCAGCCCCTAGCAATCTTCCGGGAGACAACTTTAGAACTTCGATACTGCTTCCTCGATGCAGCAACTTCAGCCTTTGCAACAAAATTTCAGTCCTACAATCTCAAACTACTGCAATTGCTTTAGAATTTCGGCCCTATAGTTTGTCCTCCTATAATTGCTTCAAAATTTTAGCACCCCTCCAATTGGTAGCTTCACAAACCCTAGCAAAACAAGAGAGAGATAGTCTTCGACTTCCTTTTCTTTGTCCTCCCAGCTATTCTTCTTCACCTTCGTTATTGCAGATCGAACTTGCTTGAGATGATTGTCCAAATGAGGCGAACTTCACTTCTTTATATAGCCTTTCTTGAGGGTCGAATTCCCTCTTTTTGTGCCGACTTAATCTGCTTTGTGGGCCGACTTGGTCTTGGGCTTACCTATGCCTTATTCTTGACAAAATAAATATTTTCCTTAATTACAATGAGTCCAAATGGGACTATGACACATGACCAATATTATTCTTTATCCTAGAAAGACCTAGAAGACCTAAAAGCACGAAGAACATGCTTTTGGCTCAAACTTGAGTACGGAACCCATACTCTAAAAATGAAATATAATTTCTTTTTCTATTTTTATAAAGAATATACGATGTCACGATTACAATTACATCATAATGAAAACTGAACCTAGTTACAATTTTCAACACTCCCTCTTAACTAGGGAGGTATTCATGGTACAAGGAATCTCAATCTTGAAGCATTTTCATAAGAAGAGGTGGATTGATAAGCCATCTTTTGTCAAGCATCTTTATCATAACCAACACTGCCCTTGAAGGCATTAATTGGACAAGCTCATCTTTAATTATGAGCATTATGCTGGGAGGCTTTACGTGAGCTACCACACTACCTCTCAAGGCACATACCCTATCCAGATGTCTACAAGGTATGTCCTTTTAGGACTATTCTTATCTTGGATTCCCGAACCTGAATGCTCAAAGAATATTAGTGCTCTTCAACTACTCTTATCTTGGATGCTCTACCACATCCTCGAAGAGCATCAGTCAACAAATTCTTTCCTTGGATTCCACAATACATAAGAAGTTCCAATCTAAATGCTTATCCAATCCTCCAGAATCCATTCTTTTTTTATGGCCTTAACTAACACTTACGACTGTTAGTCATAGTCTAGTGCTTGATCCATAAAGACAAGAACTATTCGATATCACTCCCTCTCAATCAGGGAAGAGATATCCACCAAACCAAGCTTACCTCTCAGGTATCCAAGCTTCTTGTTTAGTAACACTTTAGTCAGTATGTCTACTACCTGTTCATTTGGAGGTAGATAGTGCAACTCCACGACCCCATCTTGTACCAAGCTTCTGATGTAGTGGTACTTGTTGTTTATACACTTCGCCTTCACATGAAACATTGGGTCTTCTGTCAATCTTATGCAACTTTGATTATCACAATATATCCACGTAGGGCTGAGCGGTCCTTCAAACAAGTCTGATAACAACTTATTGAGCCAAACTGCATCTCGATAAACCTCGCTTGCAGTGACATTCATCTTTAACACTACTCAAAGCCACTATATCTTGTTTTCTACTCATCCATGAGACCATGGAAAATCTAGGTTGAAGCATCCACCTATTGTGCTTCTTCCGTCTGTCTCACTGCCACCCCAATCTGAATATGTATATTCCACGAGTTGGACTTCATTACTAGTGTACTGGAGGCAATGATATATAGTACCATGCAAATATCTTAGGATATGCTTGGTTGCAATCCAATGATCATGTTTTGGCTCCATTCGAAACTAACTTAGGACATTGTCTACAAAACAAATGTCTGGTCTAGTGTTTACTAGATACATCAAGGACCCAATCAGTTCTCAGTAGCAAGTAGGATATACCGTACTAGATTATGAACTCCTTAACTTCTTCAAATTTGTAATCATAGGAGTCATCATATGCTTGCAATCCATCATGCCATACTTTTGAAGCATCTTGATCACATACTTACCTTGACCAAGATATATCTCTCATGGCTTCTGCCATACTTCTAGTCCCAAGTAATAATACATGATCCCAAGGTTCTTCATATTGAACTCGGCTACCAACTGCTTCTTGCATTCCTGAATTTGATGCTTTACTCCTGTGACTAGTAGATCATCCACATACAATCGTATGATAATTGGTTCACCTTGGACCACTCTGATATATAGGATAGGATCTATAGTACTCATGGTAAAACCAAACCTCAATAGGTATGCATCCATCTTTGCATACCAAGCTTTAGGTGCTTGCTTTAAGCCATATAGAACCTTCTTCAATTTGTAGACATGAGTCTCCCTTTGAGTTATTTCAAATCCTTGAGGTTGCTAAATATAAACCTCCTCATTGATGGTCCCATTCAGGAAAGCTGTCTTGACATCCATTTGATGGATGTTCCATCGCGTAGTAGCAGCTAATGAAACAAGCGATGTTATTGTTGTATACCTAGCTGTGGGAGCAAAGGTTTCCTTGTAATCGATCCCTTCTTTTTGTGGGAAGCCCCTTGCTACAAGCCTTACTTTGTATTTATTAATGCTCCCATCTGCAACATGCTTTATCTTATAGATCCATTTTTAAGTGACTACAGGTTTGTTACTTGGCTTGGGGACAATATACCATACATTGTTTTTCATTATGGACTGGTATTCTTCCTGCATTGCACTCCTCCACTCTTAATGCCTAGCTGCATAGCTGCATCCTCATAGGAGGAAGGTTTTGCTTCAATCAACTTTGTCATGTATGCAACATATCCAAAATACCTCTTCGATGTCTTACTTTCCCTAGATGTCCTCGACGCTGTATGTCCTTCAGCGTCTTGAAGAGTAGTTTTTAATCAAACAAGCCTCTTTCTATTTTTTGGAACAATTACTTGTTGTATAGGCTCACAAGGACCTTCAACATTTTGTTGAGTAGGTCTGGGTTCTTAACCATCATTGCCCCTAGAGATATCCTCAAAGATGAGTATCTCTTCTTCATCAGAGTCAATTGGAACATCCTTTGATTTCTTGTAAGCTATACTCTCATCAAAGATGACATCTATGCTTACCTCAATTCAATTATCCTCCTTAATATAGATTTTGTATGCTTTAGATGAATCACTATACCCAACAAAGATGCCCCTTAGATTGGTAGGATCTAACTTCTTCCTTTTATCCTTGGTTATGTTATCACATTAACTATATATATATATATATTTTAATTCCTTGTTAAGAAAATGTGACAGTTTCAGTGTCAACATTTTAGTTGTAATAAATAGGGAAATCTTCGATAGTGGGGCTGTTAGTTCTTTAATGTTCTGATAATGTTTTCTGAAGAAATTCGCTGACAACATGCTTATCAACGTTTTTCTATAAAAATGACTAGTTAAAAACTTTATTTTTCTTGTACAACACAATAATTTCGGGCACACTTTCCAGACAAAAACGAATTTCACGAAACTGAAAGAGGTTTTTGCCCACAATGGACCCATTTAGAAAAACCTCCCTTGGTTTTCTAACAGGTGTTACGGTTTGAAATCCGAAGGGATATTTGAAAGGTTGTTTTTCAGGATTTTGCAATCCTGTTTTAGTAATTGTTTTCAAAATCATATCCCGAACAAATGAGAATGAATTTCTCAAAACCGAAAGAGGTTTTTGTCTACAATGGACCCATTTAGAAAAACCTCTCTCTGTTTTCTAACAACTATCACAATTTTGGATTTTTGAAGGGATCACTGGACCTTATTTTTCATGATTTCGTGAGGGAAAAGCTCATGGATAGTTGACTTGGATGCCACCTCACCAGATTTGACTCGCTGATCCTTATCTCCAGCCTTGACTACAACAACAGCATGATCTTTAGATGCAGATAGGATTAGGAAGTTTTCTATATGCATGTATTTGATGAAGTACAATATTATTTTTAGTTTTTGTAATTAAGATTTGCTAGAAACTGGTTTTTAGTTAGTTTGTCTTTTCTATAAAGACAAGGACTATTTAATGAAGAGGGGTTGGCTTTTATTGTAAAAACATTAACATTCTGGTGTATTTGAGCAGATCTTAAGTATATTACAGTTTGATGAGCATTTGCAGAAAATTCATGTGTTGTAGTTCCTTGTCCGTTATTTCTTTGTTTATGAAAAATCTTCTTCACGTCTGGAAAATGTTGGGTACCTGAGATTGGGATTCATTGATGCCCCTTTCTCGTATTTCTCTGCCATTAGTACTTGTTGCTTCTATCAACTATAATTCTGTTTTCTTCAATTCTTTTCTTCAAAATTTCTCAAATTGGCAAAGGAGTTTTGCTACCCTGCTTTTTGTGTCTTTCTCATTAGATTTGTAGCATCATTTGATAAAACTGGACTCCATGCCCAATGGTGTGTTTTATATGCAACCGAACCAAATTTTTACCCTACAAACTAAATCTGGCCACATAACTCAATTGCAAAACCTACTACTACAGTGACCTAGAGTAGTTGAGTTTTAGGGAGAGATCCCTCTCCAGGTTGAAGGGCCAACTTTCAACCTAAAAAAGGTTCGAGGTTACGTTAGAGGCTTTCCCGCAAATGAGTTTCCTCTAAGAGATAACAGGGTATATGAATATACACAAGACACCCAAATATACGAAGATGATCCACACTTGGCTTCTTTCCTGTAAATGCTTCCTTTGGAGTCATGTTGTTGAGTATCTTGTGCAGACTTAGGTTCTGAAAGTAAACAAGTGTCATACATGCCTCTCCCATAGAAATTGAGGGAGATCTTGATCATGTAGCATAGCTCTGACACATTCTTCAATAGCACAATTCTTCCTTTGTGCAACACCATTATGCTCAGGATTATAGGGAATAATGAGCTCCCTCTTGATTCGTGCTTCCTTGCAGAAAGCTATTAACTCTTTAGAGGTGTATTCTCCACCAATGTTTGACCTTAGAATTTTGATCTTTCTCTCGATTAGGTTTTCCACTTCGTTCTTGAACTCCTAAAACTTTTCGAATACCTCATCGTTGTTCTTGAGGAGATATAACCAAGGCTTCCTTGAGTAATCATCAATGAAGGATACATAGTACTGATGTCCACCAAGAGACTTGACTGCCATAGGTCCACATACATCAGAGTGTATGCAATCTAAAATCTCCTTAGATCTAGTATCAATACTTGCAAATGTTTTCTTTACATTCTTGCCTAGAGCACATCCCTTACAGGTCCCTTCATGGTCTTCCTTTATTTCAGGGATGCCATTGACCATTTGACTCAGAGATGGCAAAATCTTATAATGAAGGTGTCCATACCTTCTGTGCCATAGTTTGGAAGGACTCACTTCCCAGTGAACTAGGGCTTGAGCTAGAGGTGTATAGAGTCTATACAATGTCCCCTTACGGATCCCAATTACCCTTACCCCAAACCAAAACCTTGCCATCAACAAAAGTGACTCTATCACCCTTATCCTCCAGACAAAAAATAGAAAGTTTTTCTTCAAACCTGGAACATATAAGATGTTGAGGTGAGTGCTTCCACCTGACTCGAGCTCCAAGAAATACTAGAGCCCTTACCCCAAACCAAAACCTTGCCATTAACAAAAGCGACTCTTATCACCCTTATCCTCTAGACAAGAAAGGACTCACTTCCCAGTGAACTAGGGCTTGATCTAGAGGTGTATAGAGTCTATACAATGTCCCCTCACGAATCCCAATTACCTTCGTGAGGTTGAGCTAGCTGTGCCATAGTTTGGAAAGACTCACTTCCAAGTGAACTAGGGCTTGAGCTAGAGGTGTATAGAGTCTATACAATGTCCCCTCACGAATCCCAATTACCCTTACCCCAAACCAAAACCTTGCCATCAACAAAAGCGACTCTATCACCCTTATCCTCTAGACAAGAAATAGAAAGTAAGTTTTTCTTTAAACCTGGAACATATAATATGCTGAGGTGAATGCTTCCACTTGAATCGAGCTCCAAGAAACACTAGAGCCCTTACCCCAAACCAAAAACCTTGCCATCAACAAAAGCGACTCTATCACCCTTATCCTCTAGACAAGAAATAGAAGGTAAGTTTTTCTTCAAACTTGGAACATATAAGATGTTGTTGAGGTGAATGCTTCCACATGACTCGAGATCCAATGATGTTGACCCATTGGCTTTCGTTGGATAGCTCATGTTGTCTCCAAGTTCAATAGAGTGAGATGAGTTTCCCTTAGATAGGGTTTGGAGTTGACTACATTCTCCTATCATATGTCTGGAGGCACCACTATCAATAACTCGTACATTCTCGTCCTTGAATGTGCCGGATAAAGCAGAGAACAAACTTTCATCTACTACTTTTTTTGTGAGCTTGGAGATGATCTTTAATAGACAATTCTTGATAGATGAAGCAAGATTTCCAAGAACCTTGAAACCCTTCCTATGCCCCTTGCCATAGTGGCATCAAAGATGTGATCTTCAGTCTCCTTCTTGCACCTTAACTTTGGTACCATGTTGGAAAATTTGGAGACTTGTAGATTATAACTTATTTTCCTTATCATGATAATTACTTGTGATGTTAGTTGGTTCTTTATTACTTCTTTAGAACAGAGTACACAAGATATAGGCTCCAAGCTAGGGAAAAACCCCTCCAAGGGGAAAACCCAAAAAATGCTTCTCTTCTTCCTTATAATCTGCTTACAAAAGAGATTTCCAAGACCCAAAGACCAAAGCCAACAAGTCCTCCAAGCCCCAAGTCAACCCCCAGCAAGATCTTCCTTGAGACAACTGTAGAACTTCGATATTGCTTCCTTGATGCTGCAACTTCGATCCCTGCAACAAAATTCTGGTCCTGCAATCTAGGCCTATTGCAATTGCTTCAAAATTTCGGCCTTGCAATTCATTCTCTTGCAATTGCTCATAATTTCTGTACCCCTACAATTGGCAGCTTCACAAGTCTTAGCGAAACAAGAGAAAGATAGACTTTGACTTCCCTTTCTTAATCCTCCTTGCTATTCTTCTTCACCTTCGCTATTACAGATCAAACATGCTTGAGATGATTGTCCAAATGAGTCGAACATCATTCCTTTATATAGCCTTTCTTGAGGGTCGAATTCCCTCTTTCAGGCCGACTTGATCTGTTCCTTGGGCCGACTTCGTCTTGGGCTTATTTATGGTTTTTTCTTGAAAAAATAAATATTTTCCTTCATTACAATGATTCCAAATGGGACTATGACACATGACCAATATTATTCTTTATCCTAAAAAGACCTAGAAGACCTAAAAGCACGAAGAACATGCTTTTGACTCAAACTTGAGTATGAAACCCATACTCCAAAAATAAAATATAATTTTTTTCTTTCTTTATAAAGAATATTGTTGGACACCTAATCCTCTATGGGTTAGTGTGGAAGCGGAATAGACTAAGGAAGTCCAAGAGACCTTGATATGTGGAACCCAAGGGTCAAACCATGTACTATAAATGTATATCAATTGTTAATAAAAAATGTGCTCTCATGTTTTATCTTTCATATTCTGTTGCTGCCCATGTGTGCGTTTAACATGGTATCAGAGCAATAGGCGTATTCATGCCCTCCATAATTACTTTGAGCCATTTGTTTTCTGGCCTTCCTGTGCAGGTCATTTCTGCCATGACTTCTGCATTTCATGAATATTTTCTCAGCGAAATTCTGGCTACAGCCTCTGTCATTTCTCCAACACCATTTTTGCTCCCTCTGCTTTGTAACTCCCTATTCTGCTGATTTTGACTAAGCCTAGCAGCTCTGACGCTGAAGCTTCCACTGGTCTGACAGTTTATTCATTGATTCTGGCTAAGCCTAGCAGCACAGAATGTTTTGAGTTGAACGTTTCTACTCTTGTAACTCCTATTTACCTTCATTATTCCTTGACATCGAGAAAGCGTTCTCTGCTTTCTACATTGAACAACTTGGTGTGTGTGTACGCTGGCTTGGGTGCTTAAATGAATTGAAGGCTAGACTGTGATTGTGCGTTGGTGTATTTATCCTCTGCACGTTGATTATGGTTGTTGAAATCAATACCCTGAACTATACCAGTGCATTGGATTGTAAGATTTGCATTGAGTTCCTTTTATATGGAAGTAAACTATACTATATGTTGAATCTATGCAAAAATTTTTGCAATCCGTTGAACTAATTTCGAAAGCTGATGAATGAATTTTGGAAGTTGTGCACATGCATTAGTTCTTATTGAGTACTGGATTTATGGTGCATTTGAACTATGCATTGGAACTATGCTGGTGTGATGTGCGTTGAACGATGTGTACTCCTGCAAAATCACATGTGTATGAGTCGTCATTGCTGATTGCATATATATAATCCAAGTGCTGTCTTTAGGATTGGTATTGTGACCAATGGTGAAAGGCTGGCAAGACAAATTGTGTGTTTAACAGATCCGGTAAGGTTGTTCTCTGATAATGACAAGTTTTCCAGGTGGACCAGATTAACAATTGTTTCAAGAATCGTTCCATTCAGCTGATTCGTTGAAAAATCGAGAGCACTGATGCTCCTAAGATCGTCAATATTGTGTGGGATTTGTCCAAAGAGCTGGTTTTTACAAAGATAGAGTTCTATCATCACACTGGTAGGAGACAACGTCATCAAACTGGTAGGAGACACGATTGACAGAGAGATCCAAGTGCCTCTCTTGTTCAGGCAATCGATGCATTAATCTCATCGTAGGGCCTCGGTGTGAAGCATTTAGGAAATTGGAACTACTGTGATTGAGGGGAAATGATTATTGAATAATTGTGTATCTGAGATATCTAATAAGACAACCAATGCATGAATCGATTGTTGTGCCAAGGCTTGTGCTCAAGACCACAGAATCTCAAGCATCTGAGAATGATACGTGCCACCGGTTTGGCACCTGGTTCATCGTGTTCAAGTGAGCTGCGGTGGAGATTCATCTTTTGAATAATAAAGATAGAGAGAACAACAACCACAACCACAAAATGAGTCCATTGTTGCGAAAAGGTCGCGAAGAAATTGGTTGTTTTCATTATTAGAAGGTTTGAGTTCCAAATCCCCAATTTCTTCACCACCATGACTTCGATCATCAGCGCCATTTTGTCTTTGCATAAAATCAATGTGCAGGGACTTTGGATAATCTAAAGCAATCTCTTGTCCGGGCCTGCTAATACTGTCATCAGGTTCTTACTCCGACAGTACTTGCCTTATGCAATCCTCATTCTCTTCATCCTCACCCTCCTGTCTTTGTCTGCTGCTAATTCCCTCGTCAAATTCCCGCTCCGGCAATACTGGCTTGCTCAAATCTGCATCAACGTTAGCATCAAATTCGTACTCCAGCGTTATTTTCCTGAGCATAAAATATTTCCTTGGAAACATTCACAATTCTTCTTCAAGCACAGGAGTTGGACTGCTTGCAACCTTAGGCCGAAAAGCATTAGGATTATGCTCAAGTATCACATCAACAGCTTCTCTTAGGCCGAAGTGCGGAAAGAGAGTTTTCAGTGTTTTCCGGCTAATATTGAAGCCAAAAATCTGTGGAGTTCTGACAGACAACTGGTTCGAAAGCTGCCCATCGTAAAGCCGGAGAAGCAATTTATCATCAGAGGAATGTAGGAACTACTCATATTCCAAACCTCATTTAAGGAGAGGATAGGTTGATTGATCTTCACGGTCTCCATGTGAAGGAATCCATGCATGTATTAAAGAATGAATTTGCTGGTCTCTGTAATAAAGCAAGGTCTATTGGTCAGCAGCAACAGGTTTTAATTTGTGTTGGGACAAGACACCATACAAAGGGATTTCGTACACCAGCAAGGTTGTGTGCTGCTGTTAAAAGGTACTTTTAGAGGACGAGCATTTTGATTACACTGAACCACAGCCAAGAATGTTACGAGTTTCTATATACTGACTAGAGATATTTGAGATGTGCAATATGGTCTCCCTTCCAAAGGCTTGCATAATTGTCATTTAGTGTATAGGAAGAGCAACAGGGATCTCGAGTCCTTTTCAATATCTGCTCGTGGAGTTCTGTGGGACAACTGAGTGCAATAATCAGTGAAGTTTCCGAGGGGCTTACGAGCTGTTTGAACGTCTATACTTCTGCCACAGTTAAGTAAAACAGGGCATGAGAACCTAGGTGACAGTGGGTGCAGATTTTGGCTGTGGCAGCACATTTCGTAAGGCATTTTGGTCAGGAATTGAAGCATGAATTTCAAGGAGAATTTCTGTTGTAGTATGGCACATAAATTGAGGCATTCTGAGAGGGATTGTGCACAACTTTCATAAGCATTAGGGGTTGTTTATATTCTTTAAGTTGCAGCTATTTGGCATTGTGTGATATATGTAAGTTTACTTGTACTTCTACATTCTAAGAATGTGTATTTGTAATTAAAGCATTGTTTTGAAATGGATCGAATGGATGATGCATTAGAGTTATTGAATACCCTAATACATTCTAGTATTGATGGGATGGTAAAAGTTAGCATGGATTCTCTCTCTAAAATTCAAACCTGTTTACAAATGCAAAAGAAAACATTGAATTTTTGCAGCTTGAATCACAACTATAGCAAGAGGAGCTACAGAAGTATAGTCATGATTTTGAACTTGTTTCTGTTCAGAACAATTCTCCTTTTGAATCAGAAATTGACTCCCATCAAGATGCAGAAAATAATGAAGATAGTAAAGTTGAGGCTGATTCAAGAGTAGATGTGAATGCAGATTTAGAAGTCCAGCCTACACTTCCCAAGCCAATCATCAGACCTTGGGAAGAGCTTGTCCACAACAAGCACAGAACTGGTCTTGGATATGACAAGGACGTGTCCTTTCATTTTCCAAACTACTCCAAGCCCATTCAGTTTTAGAGTGCTGGATTCATTCATGATAGTGCACCTCCAGCTGTTCCAGATTTTGCTCCTTTTCCACAGCAACAACAGCAGATTGTGAAATGCCAACACTGTGATCGAGTTGGCCATCCAAAAGATCACTGTTTTGATCTTCATCCCTGTAAGCACTGTCATAAAACCAATCATTCTTCAAATAGATGCTTCAGAAACAGTGCTCCTGTAAGAACAAAGATTCATCTTGGATGGATCGCTTCTTGGCAATGAGCATCAACAGCCAAGAGGATATTTCAATCACATGTCAGAACTTGTTCAAGAGTATTGAACAATTTAGTAGTTGAGTTTTCTCCATCATCTCACCTTGTATCTGACGGGGGGGAAATGATGGTCATCTACAAGCTTCAAAGCCACATCAAGCAAGCCTGAGCCACAACCTGCCATACTAGATTCAGAGTTATAGCCAGAGACAAAGATGCCCCTGAGCATGCCTTCTGTTGGTAATCTGGGACACTTCCTCTAGCAGAAGACTTCAGCTTCTTGCCAGTTTCGGAAGAATTCCAGGAATAGAATAGGGGTCACTTCCTCTAGCAGAAGACTTCAGCTTCTTGCTAGTTTTGGAAGAGTTCTAGGAATTGCATTAAGCATTCTAGAGTTGTTGGTCATCCTTAAACCATCACAGGTTGAGACATCCCTTTTCAGATTGAAGTTCTCTCTTTTATGCAGGGTGAGACCTCCCTTTCATGGTTGAAGGTTTCCCTCTTCAAAACATTAGGAACACTTCCTCTAGCAGAAGACTTGAGCTTCATGCCAGAATTGGAAGAGCTCCGGGAACTGCACTAAGCGTTCCAGTGTTGGTGGTCATCCTTAAACCACCGCCCTTTATACCAACATTTCAGAGAGCACATTCAACCTAGTGCTGCCATGCATTTTTGCACATTTTGTATTACAACTCTCTTCTTGGACTCATACAATAACCCTTCGGATTAAGGGGGGGGGATGTTGGACACCTAATCCTCTATGGGTTAATGTGGAAGCGGAATAGACTAAGGAAGTCTAAGAGACCTTGGGATGTGGGACCCAACGGTCAAACCATGTACTATAAATGTATATCAGTTGTTAATAAAAAATGTACTCTCATGTTTTATCTTTCATATTCTGTTGCTGCCCATGTGTGTGTTTAACAAATAGACAATGCCATGATTACAATTACATCATAATGAACATTGAACCTAGTTACAATTTTTAACATGATGTACTTTGCCTAATATTAATGCGCATTGCCAAATGATTAATTTAGATGGAACATCGCATAATGTCAAATGATGGATTCAATTTAGTAATTTACATTTAGATTTACAATTTTATATTGATGATTGCATAAATGTCAAATTATAATTCTGATTCATAATTAGTCTAATAAGAAAAAATGATCATATTTAGATTTACATTTCATAAGTATTAAGATTTACTATTTGCTAATTTAGTTATTGACATATTGTTGGGATTTTACTTTTATTTTTATACATTAAATTTTTAATAATTTTATAATTTTTATGACTAACGTTCTTGTATATGCCCCCCTTGTGTGTATTCCCGCTCCCGCGTTTCCCCATCCCAGAAACTCGGTAGAACTTTGCATTAAATTATTCCAGACGCATTTCTTAATCTAGGTAATCTAGGACATAGTATGAGGTTCTGTTATTAAAACTTGAAATGCCCTCATATGGCACTAATGTCACAGAATCTGCAATTCTTACTTGATTAGAAATAACTAGTTACGCCAATTTAGTGATATTAACAACTTTGCGAATGAATAATTAAACCAATGGTTAGTTATTGATTTTCATATTCCCAAGATAACTCAGTTGCAAGGTCAACTGTTAAATTAGATTATTCTGTAGGTGTCACGCTCACCATATGGAAATCAGTTCAACACGATATTGAATTAAAATGGTAGGGTAGGCAAACCCTGTTTACCTCTTAAAAGTTTACAACATGTTGTAGAATTGTTTAACTATGCCTAGCCTTGGTATACGTAGCTTGGCAATGGGTATGATTATGTGTTAAATTTGGAAACTAGGGCCAAACTCCACCTTGGACATATCATATGATGGAGCTCATTTTTTTATTGGATTCCTCTTTCTGAGAGGCGTAGGATTGATCTAAAGATCATCTCATTCTAACATGTATAAATGGAATTATGAATTTATTTTGTTTATGGACAAATTGTCAAGGTTGGCCAATAATCTAATGTAGGCTCAGAGGCCCAAAAGGCACACGTCTATTCATCTTCGACGTTGCATATAAATAGGAGCATCTACCTCATTTGGACACTCATCACTCACATCTCTCTCTCATCTGATTGGGTCGTACACATTTCTGGGTAGCCACTCTCTCCACACGTGCGAAGGACAAGACTACAATTTTATATTTTGAGCGTTGACCAAATTGTAGGAGGGTTTGACCAACGTTGACCGAGCTGCAGTTAATTGAGTTTGATTGTTTTTTTCTTGGGGAATATTCTGTTTGGGTGGGCCGCATTTTTGGGAACAGAAATCAAGGCATTCAAAGCTGTTTGACCAGTGTTGTTCGAAGGTTTGACTCTGTGTTGACCAAGTTTGACTAATATTTTTGAGACTGTTTTGGGCTGATTTGGACCGTTGTTGGAGGTCGAGTTGACTGGGTTTGACCGCGCTGATTTGGAGGAGAAATTTTGCCACGCTGACTAGCGTTGACTTTCTGGTTAGGGCTTCCGGTTGACTGCTATTTGACTGGATAGATTTTCACTGTGATTGGGCAAGTGAATTTTGTATATTTTACTCTCTGTGCTGAACTTTTGAAGAATAATAAGAAGAATTGATCAAAGGGTTTCCCCACATTAGGGTTTGTCCCTAGCATGTGCCACATCTTGTGTCCTCTTGTGTTGGCTTCTCTTCTACTGTGTTCTCTCTGCATTTACTATCATATTAATGTGATCGCTAATCTGGAAATTGATATTGGGCTAATAAGAAAAATTGAAGTAAATTGCTCTTAAGCATAAAACATACCATTGTTACTTAAAATTAACATGGTATGGGAGCTTAGGTGTGTTAGGATATTCCGACACATAGGAAATAGTTAAGTATAACTTGGTTTAGTATAGAGTTAGGTAAAGTGTGTTTCTTTACTATGTACTTTTGTAACTTACAATCCGACGGTCACGATAAGTAGTGATCCGACGGTTCATTCTCTCCTCGGTATTACCGACACTTGATCCATGGCTTAACACCCGATTGGTCCATGATCTCTATTTAAAGATCATGGAGGGTCATTTGTAGGGTAACTGTTCATGAGAGAAGTTTATGTAAAATTTCATTCTATTATTAATAAATTGCCTGAAGTGGCCGCATTGGCTCAGGCCGTGGACTGTTTCCCTCTTTGAGGGTTTTAACCACTTCAAAAATACTGGTCATGTGTCATCGTCTGAAGAAGAAATATGTTCAAAAGTAGAAGAGATAGAGAGAGGTGGCACATTCGCCGAACGAGGCTCGTAGGCCGATATATTTTCAGCAAACTTTACATCTCTTCCAATGATAACATTTTTGGACTTAAGTGGAATAAGTCTATATCCTTTGACATCTTCAGAATATCCAACAAAAATACATTTTTCACTCTTAGGTTCTAAAGCTTTATGTTTCTCATCTGGAATATGGGCCCATGCTTCACTTCCAAAAC
Source organism: Pinus taeda (assembly GCA_000404065.3). Classification (NCBI taxonomy): domain Eukaryota; kingdom Viridiplantae; phylum Streptophyta; class Pinopsida; order Pinales; family Pinaceae; genus Pinus; species Pinus taeda. The sequence goes on from APFE030177455.1 coordinate 74,655, forward strand.
CACGAAAGTGACTCACATCTGGTTTAATTGAGCTCCATGCTTCTTCTGGAGTGATATTCTTTAAAACCTTAGTAGGAGTGTGATTTATTATGTAATTTGCACAGTTAATTGCTTTTGCCCAATAATTAAGACTAAGCCCTTTAGATTGAAGCATACAATTTAGGCCATTTCCTTTAAGGTGCGATTCTTCCTTTCAGCGACACATTTTGTTGTGGAGATATGGGACTGTTTGTGCATTTGAACCCAATTCTCCGTTGCAAAAGGTTGATGAAGTTGTTTTTAACTATTCTCCGCCATTATCAGATTCGCTTAAGAATTTGATGTCCAGATTTGTTTTCAACAAAGGCTTTGAAGGCCAAAAATGTGTTAAATACTTCGCTCTTGAGTTTTAAGAAGTATACCCAAGTGCGTCTGGAGAAATCATCAATGAAAGTTAAGAAATACTTGCAGCCAGAGAATGAAGCAACAGGAAGTGGACCACATAAATCACTGTGCACAAGCTGTAAAGGCGCTGAGGCGTGCCAAGAGGCACGTTTTTCAAAACTGTCCCGATGATGTTTTCCGAGTACACATCCGGAACAAACACCATCTCTGCAAGATACCATAGGAAGACCTGTCACCATATTTTCTTTACATAGATGCTGAAGGGAGCGATAGTTTAAGTGACCAAATCGCTCATGCCAAAGTTTGCTCACTTCATCTTTATGAGCAACAAATACCGAGGGAAGATTTGATGACCCAAAGTTGTGAAACTTATACAACCTTGTAGAATCATCAGCGATGCTAGTAGCTAAAATCTGTCTAGGATCTCTTAGGTCCTTAATTACAACATCGTGAGGTGAAAATTCAGCGATTTTACCTTCACCTGAATGAGTTATCTGATATACAGATAGAAGGTTGTAGGATAAGGTTGGAACACATAATACATCATTAAATTGACCATTATCTATATGAACAATTCCAGTCCCTACAACACTAAGAGATCTTTCATCACCAACATATATATTTTTGTTATTACAATCATTTAAAGAAGAAAACATGGCTTTGTTTTTGGCCATGTGATAAGAGGCCCCAGAATCAATGAGCCACTCATGAGAATGAGAGGAAGAAGATACATTTAGTGCATATCCAGACCGAGATGCTTGACAACCACATGCAGAAAGTGCCATTCCTGAAGATGAAGTTGAAGTTGAAGAGTGGTCCAAATGGATGTTATGCTTCTTCATTGCTGCTTACAAGGCTTTCATCTTCTTAAATCATTTGGATTCTAAGTGGCCATCTCGATTACAAAAGTGGCAATGTCTATCAGTCTTCTTCCCTTTATTTTTATTTGCCTTATCATTCTGGTGAAATGATTTTTCATTTTGAGGCTGAAATTGCTTAGGACCCTTGTTTGGTTTAGGATCATTCCTTTTAGGATACGACTTCTTAGGATTCTTTGAATTTGGTTGCTGTTGGGCGGTTAACGCTTTCTTAGAAGAGT